>JAJLVX010000152.1:0-19179 GCA_030564525.1 Liangdongia berthetii | reverse complement strand
CAATAATTGCAACAGCACCTTGTTGTAAATTAACCAAAAATTGAGCATTTATAACACGATCCTGTCCTCCATAGTAATTGTATTTGTATAAATTGGTTTGTGTAAAATCATTAGCGTAAAATTTGACATCAGTAACATCAGTTTGATCCTCAGTAAAGTTGAAGAATAGATACCACTTGTAATTTTCTTGATGTTTGTCTAAAATAACCCAGTCAACAACTTGCATCGGAATTGGACCACCAGCATCTTCATTTGGAGATGGATACCCAGTGACTTGAGGTCCAACAACATGAGTTATTGTGTCTTGACAAATACTTGGGTGTCCAGAATCGGCAGTAAAATCAACAAAGACACTCAAGTTATCTGTGATAGTGGTTGTTGGGAAAGAAGTTGGAAATGGGTTTGTCAAAGACAGAGTACCATTGTAGAGACCTTTACTCATTGACATTTGAAGACATCTATCATAGTCTTCCTCGTCATTACCGTAGTCATCTGGGGCTCTACCATCATCATCATCTCTCTTTTTGATGGATGGAGCTGGAGTAACTGTTGGAGCGGCCAAAGCCAAGGCTGTAGAAGATAATAACAACAAATGAATAAACCTCATGGTGAGAATAGCAAATGAATTGGTTAAAGTTGGAAAGACTGGAAAAGTTGTGGAGTTGAGTAACGACCTCTAGTCTCTTTATACTTGAATATTTACCAAAAGCCAGCACAACTGGCTGGCAAGATAATCATGTACGCATAATGCAGACCCTACGGATTGGGTTATACGACAAGCCTCAGTTAAACAATCCAGTGTCCACTCTTTGATCAACATAATAGTCCCAAGCCTTGTACCTAATCACAACTAGATCTTAACACTGATCTCGCGAATCAATTTCACGCCATCACTCTTTTACACTCCATTGAATCTCAAACAAAGTTCAAACTCCTCCAGTCTTCAGAGTTCAGAATCCAGTACATAGTTATCTCATTTAATTTTTTAAAGGTTGTCGACGCCGCTAAACAGCTTTTTTCACTTAATTCAACCTTAAAAGTTAATAAATGCTCATACAGGCATGCAGAATGCACTCGTCTCATGCATTGGTTACAAGGGTGTTAAGTGTTAAGTTATTTTATTAGTAATGTCTTAGATAATTATGCAGGAAGATAAATGCAGGTTACAACTTACCACATCTATGATCCCGCTAAAGAGAATCACCATATGAAAAGTGTTCCTAATGTAATTTTAGCTTCCCTATATTATATTTCATATTTTTGAAGATCAAATCTTTAAAGTTCAATTCAAATTTTGAATATAAAATCTGGTGAATTTGTATAAGTGTTTATGACTTGTAGTGCTGTCTAGGCAAAGTATTGACGTTATTAATTAACTTTGTTTCCTTTCCTATTTAAATCAGAAACTTGCTTAATTTGAAATTTAAGGAATCAGATCTCTACAATTACAAGTTTTAAGATTATATATGGTTATTTTCATCCACCTGATTGCACAATATTAAAATATGATTCTTTAATTGTAACAAATTACTCGAGAGAACAAGGGCGCCTTCAATGCACTAGAAGCAATTTATATGTATATTCTTAAATTGTTTGATAATATATAATGTACATATCTCTCTGGTAGCTCAAGTAAGTTTCAACATTACTAACCAATTTTTGAGATTCCTATAATAAAATATTGAGTATTATATTAAAGTTGGTAAAGATCATGAGCACCACTCCAGCTAAATCAAATATTTTACCTCTTGCTTTATAGTTGAGATGCATAGGTTTTGAATGTTAACCATAATGACCACTGATTACCCCCATATCTCTTCATTTAAGTATAGAGAAAGATTGATGTTTAAAAGCTCAGTAGGGTGCTGCACTGTGCTGTTATCAAAAAAATCATCAACAGAAAAAAGGTGAGAAAGGTGAATCCCTTCCAAACAAAGAAACACCCCCAGACAGATAACAACGACTCGTTGTGGACCAAACATTGATTTTCAGTGCCAAAGATTTCAGAACTACTTGATTTGAACACTCTACCCACCTTTACCTGTCTGCTATCCAAAGGACTATCATTTACATCGTGTTTCAAAACGTCTTCGCCATTAAGTTCAAAGCCATATAATACTCGCTCAAATCGTCAACGACAACGACAACCAATTCGCCAAATGTCTCAGAATCATAGAGTTTCAGCTGATATCGAATCTGATGAAGTTACATCCATAAGACTTCAGACTTTAAAAGATCTTGAAGCTTGGTATAATCATGAACAAGCTGGGACCCATACTCCAATTGACAAGCTTCGTATCCCTAGAGAGTCATTATCCAATTACAGCAGAAACCGTGTTCAAGAAGGTGAATTCGATTTTAAAATGATGGTCTGTCATGATTACAAGAGCAATTACCAGCCAAATGAAGATGACACTCCAAATGGGTATTTCCCACACCCTGACGGTTCCCATTATTTCCTACAATTCCCATCTTTAGTTGATTACTTTATCTATTTCTCACATACAATGATCAGTGTTCCACCAGTCTCGTGGGTGAACGCATTGCATAGACATGGGGTTCCAGTGTTGGGCACTGCCATGTTTGAAGGATTGAGAGGTCCTGATATGGATGAACTAGTTTCTAAAGACCCAGTCACTGGTGAGTTCAAATATGTGAAAATGCTAGTTAAAATTGCAGAGCATTATAAATTTGATGGGTGGTTGTTAAATGTTGAATCCAGATTCTCTGGGTATGGTAGTGGTGTTAAAATTATTAACTTCATGGAGTCGTTAAAAGCTGAAATGCATTTATTCAACGCAAGATCCAAGCTAGTTTGGTATGATTCATTTGTTGTATCCAAAAATATAGTTTTCTATCAAAACCAAGTGAATGATAGAAACTTTGACTGTTACATAAACTCTGATTATTTCTTTACAAACTACTTTTGGGATGAATCAGACATGAGAGACACGTTATTCTCTGTTGGTGTTTATGGTATTCGTCAAAAAGTTTACACCGGTGTTGATATATTTGGTCGTAATGCAAAGGTTGGCCATGGTGGGTTTACATCGGGTATTGCCATTGGTACTGCACGTCAATACTCTTCAAACGTTGCATTATTTGCACCAGCTTGGACTTATGAAAACTTCCATAAAGTGAATTTCATCCAAAATGATCGTAAACTATGGTTAGGTGATAGTTCCACAGACCTTACTGGTGGGTCCGTTTCAAGATATATAAACCATGCGACTACGCCAATTCAAAGCACTGGTCTTAACTCTGTTGTTAAGTTTTATACAAATTTCAGTCGTGGGGAAGGTGATGCTTTTTTCGTTCAAGGTGCCAAAATGTTTAATGATCATTGGGTCAATGGTAATTTGCAAATGTACATTCCAACAGGGTTAAACAATGGTAACTTTGAATTGACTAAAAAGGATGGGTTCAATGGTGGTTCAAGTTTAAGAATTGTCCATGATGACAAGATTAAAGATCCTCTTGAATTGTTCAATTTCAAGAATGATGTTGTTTCCAGAAATATCAAGTTTAAAGCTAGTTACAAATATCCTAAGCAAGCATATATTCCAAAGGATAGTTTTTTCCAGTTGGAGTTGAAATACTATATTGAAAGAAGATACAGAAGTATCTCAAGATCTCGTGAAGGTGTTTTTAAGCATGCTTTGAGATTTGAAAATAATGAATGGACCGTTGTCGATACAACTTTTGGTTTGCCAATATTACGTACACATGAGCATTTTGTCATTGAAGGTTTACAAATCAGACTAGTTAATGAAGATGAAGTTCTTCAACAAGATTATCGTTCAACAGAAAGTCAAGCTGATGATGAGACTGATGATGACTGGATTTTTATTTCGGAAGATGCTGGTGAACCAAATAGTTCGCTGACAATTTTGATTGGTGATGTTTACGTTGATGGGTCTGTTAACAAGATTGGCAACTTGAAATCTGTTTCCTCATTGATCAAGAAAACCAAGCTTCCAACTTCCACCACTGATGAATATTTTGTTGAATGGGAAGAAGATGAAGATGTCTTGTACTGGATTGTATACAAGAACAACGAGTTTGTTGGCGTTTCGCACACAAGTGGCTGGGTTGCAAAGAGCAAGGATATTTTACAAATTGATATCATCACTAAGGCTGGTTTGTTGATTGAAGGTGATGATATTTACGTTTAATGAGGCTCCTTATATATATAGTTAATGTTATGGAATGAATATGATTGAGTGATTGGTTTTGTAGTGGAAGATGGTAGATGCTGTGATTTTATGTAACTTTATCAATTTAATTTCTACCACTTTTAAGTGTCGTTTAAACTGTTGATGTTGCCGATTAGAAAAAATCTGCAGGTAAAAAAAATTTGGTGGAATAAACAGTACTGCACAGAGCACAGAACATCATAATCAAAATAAGGAAATGGTGCGTCTAAAATCCAGATACATCCTATTCGATGTGATATATCCCAAGAATGAAACAGAACTGCCATCATACTCGAAGCAGAATGCTTTGCTAAACCTGCACTCAACCTCACAAAACATCACCATGAAAGCTATAGCCGATGTCGTGAAGAAGAACATCAAACTACTATTTGGTGATTGTGGCCATGGAGCTGCTTCTAAATCGCTCATGGTGAAGTATTTCTCAGAAAAGACAAGCACAGGGATCATCAGATGCCCCAGAGAGAGCCATAGAATGGTTTGTGCAGCGTTGACAATTGTGACACAACTGAACGGTGTTGATTGTGTAGTGAGGATAATACGAGTTAGTGGTACAATTAAGAAGAGTGAGGAATGTGCTAGGGCAAGAAACCAGGATTTGATGAGGGTGTTGAAGAAGGATTATTTTGAAGAGGTTATGGATATCCAGGCTGATGAAGGAGATGATTGAGTTACTGCTACATTTTTACAATAAAAAATTGCTACTGCATTTGCATATAAAATATAAATTTAATACACTTAATTAACAGTACTGTTCTTCTTATTGCTCAACTTTACGCTTTTTGAATTGTAAACCGTATTCTTCAGACGACTTTGCATCTGTTTGTAATGAATTAGAGTCATCTTTTTCAAATTCAACAGGACCTTCAAATCTCTTTGCATTCAAATCCAATTCATCAGCATCAGCTCCATTAGTACCATCATCTCCATGTGTGTTTGATACTGTGTATATGCTGTTGACTGCCTGTTGAACAAATAATGGGTTTTCATAAATATCATCTGTAGTTGCTTGAGCAGAATTTGTGAATAATCTTGAATCGAATTGATTTTCCACAGAATTTGTTGGTTTCGATAGTCCCAATTTTGTTCTTTCAGAAATATCTCTATCCATTAAACTAGCCATATGCTTCATTTTTTGGTCTTTACCCATTCTCGACATTCTTAATTCCTTTTCAGCCTTTTTACGTCTTTCTTCTCTAATCAATGCTCTTTTACGAGCTTCTGCTAAATCATGTGATGAAGAGGCTTCATGATTATCTTCTTCATAGTTACTTCTCTCATTGTAACTGTTATTATTATTATTATTATTATCATCATCACCACCACCACTTAATCGTTCTTGTCTTGCTCTTTGAGCTAATAATCTCAATTTTTCTTCCTTTTCTTCAGCTTCCTTTGCAGCTAATTTCTTCTTCATGCTGTTTCTGATCTTGATCTCTTGTCTGATCTCCTTATCAGCTTCGTCCAAAGCATTAGCAACGTTGATGAAGTTTGGATTGATTTCATTATCAGTCTTGTCTTGTTTTCTACCATCAACCGCCAATCTCTTATCCAACGCAATAGTATACCCATTTGGATTTTTCCAATTAGACACTGCAGGCGGTATATACCACTTCTGTTGTTCTTCCTTGCTGGCCTTTTTCGCTGGTGCATGTAGTACTGGAGCTGGCGGTGAAGGTGGTCTTGCCACTTGTTTCTTTTGCTTAAACTTTGGAGGCGCCATTGGGTCCTGTTTCACATCGACAATCTTGATGATTCTGGAAGAGGTTGCTGTGTTGTTTAGGATGTTTGAGGATGTGTATTTGATGAATGTAGGTTTTGACTCTTCTTTTCTTTGCTTTCCTAGTTTTGTTTGTAGGATTGCATCCAGTGCCTTTCTCGTGCGTTCTGTGCATTCTTGTACTTCAGCTTCAGATGGTTTTGCTAGTGATATGTTTCTCTGTCTTTGTCTCAGTGGTTTGACATCATCTATGGATGATTGTATCGCTCTGTCTTGTGTTGACCCGTCTCTTAATAGTTGAGTAAAGTCTTTTCCTCTCGATGTTAATGCTGTTGGTTGTGGACTCTGCAGAACCACTTGCTTCTGAGAATTTGAACTATCCTCAGCTGCTGCTGTTGATTTCACCTGATTCAAGTAATTTGATATGGAGAACATGGTTGTTTTGATGTGTCTTGTTATTCAATGTTTCTTCTGTTTGATATATGTATGTTATTTTTGTTAAGATTTTTTTAGCTACCGAAAAGGGAAATCGTGATGGAAGAGTCAAACTGGGTACTAATTGTTTCTTTGGTTTACTAGTTGTATTTTGTATGGTGTGGTATAGAATTCATCTACTGGAAGCCAGAATCAAATTTAATATTTATATTATTATATATTAAACATTTAGATAACAATAAAGCAATTGATCTAGTGAAACTATATTCCTATTTCTGTGCAAGCACATTCATGAAGTATATATCGCCTGCACCATCTCTAACTTTTCCATCCCTGATATCTCTATTATACTCTGCTCTCATTTTCTTAAACTCGTCAACTTCTTCTGGAGTGAGCCCAGGCTCAGC
Source organism: Liangdongia berthetii (assembly GCA_030564525.1). Taxonomy (NCBI): domain Eukaryota; kingdom Fungi; phylum Ascomycota; class Saccharomycetes; order Phaffomycetales; family Wickerhamomycetaceae; genus Liangdongia; species Liangdongia berthetii. The sequence goes on along the minus strand of JAJLVX010000152.1, from coordinate 12,403 downwards.
AATGTGCTTTAATATCATTAATTCAAAATAACTCTGTAAAAACTCCATCATAGCACCCAATTTAGTTGGGATCCCCTTTCTAAGAGAGATCACAGAGTATTGAACTTTTTTGAACCCAGCTTCTTTCAAGCGTTTTTGAATTCTTCTGCAGGGGAAGGGATCAATACCACTTTTTTCCAAAACCTCACGAATCCTTTGCCAAAATTTATTATATTTAGGCTCTGTGCAATTTAGAAAAGTGAAATCAGTTAGACATAGGTTTAGATAACCTCTTGGGGATGTGATTCGATGAACTTCTTTCAAAATTGGAACCCATTCTTCAACTTTTAAGTAAAACCATAAATCGTAAGCCAAGACAAATGGGAAAGTGCCCTCTGCAAATGGCAATGAGTCCAAAGACTTGCCGTGCACTGAGTAGTGGTGCTTAGGACCCACAGATGTCTTGTTATAGTCTGTATGGATGGTATAGGAGATTGGCAATGTAGTGTAGTTGAACAAATCCGCCTTTGGCTGGTCTAAAGATAAGACCCATGACCATTGAATACCAAAGAAATCGTCATTTAGTTTCAATATTTTCAACCTGTCAGACTTGGATCTCTTTTTAGATGAAGGCTCACCGTTGATGTATCCTGGGACCAGCTCATTATCATATTTTTTGTTGAGTTTTGTCAAGTATTTGAAGGTGTTAACAGACCAAAAGGTAACCATGTTGTATATTGTGTTTGCATTCTCAACAGGAGTGTCGTTTAAGAACATGTCATAGTAGTGGAGAAACGTTTCTAGTCTTAGCTGGGCAAATGTCAAAGGGTCCTGTGGTTTTGCAGAACCAAACATCTTTTTGATACCATTCCATCTTACAAGGTCTTCCTTGTACTTGATCTTTTCAATCTCTTTGGCTGAAAGCTTCCCCATTTCTTCTTGTGTCAACTTGTGGTTGTATATGAATTGCTTATCGTTGGTGTTGATGTCGATGTCGTGACTCTCAGAAATGGTTTGCTGATGAATAGCTTGCTGGAGTTTCTGCTGCTGTGATTCTAGGGGTGACACCAGGGTTATGGATTTAGCGATGTTGATGATGGAGCGTTGCCTGGTGGAAGAAGAAGGCTGAGAAGATGCTGACGAGACTGATGCTGAGGTGGAGCCTGCTGAGGTGGAGCCTGCTGAGGTGGATCCTGCTGAAGCTGTTCGTTGTTTCTTGAGCAGCGTGTATGCCTCCTGGGCGTGGTTGTATATCTCGAAGGAGGAGTCTGTTGGTGGGCTCGTTGTAGAGGAGGAGGAGGAGGAGGAGGATGGCTTTTTGGAAAACATTTTCACAGGAGCAGCAGGAGCAGCAGGAACAAACAATGGGCACACTACCTGTTCTGGGGTGTCGTTATCTACGAGGAGTGTTTGAGGAGTGGAACTACAGAGAGTCAAGACATTTCTGCTTTGGATCTGGAGACCCTTTTTGGTGTCCAGTTGAAGTCGATCTGGAATCTAATAAAGAGCGTTTGGCACGTTTTCCATTCAGCTCTCCCACTCGAGAGCTTCGGTGCATAAAACATTTACGGCTGGAGTCTCTGCTCTCTGATTCTCTGATTCTCTGATTCTCTGATTCTCTGGGGTGTACACTGTACACTGTAAGATGTGAGATTTAAATGGACATGTGATGATAACGGTGGTGTAATAATATATTAGAAGTTCTATATAGAGTAATAATGGGTTACTTCATTAATCGATACTATTCTCTATTAGTTTAGTACCCATAAATGTTCAGTATCTCCGCTATTGTTCACTGGTCAATCAAAGCTTCCATGCGAGACTGCTTTGTATAACACCCAAACACCACAAATAACATCTGATTACTAAGTTCTTTGTAATACTAATAACTAATAGTACTACTATTCATTTCTATAAAATATGTATAAATCTTCATGAAGTACAATGCTAATACAATTCCCCTTCACTTTAAAGCTCATCCTGATGCAGCTTCAACTGTGCTTGGCTCGTTCAATGGAATCTTGTACTCTTGTTGAATCTTCTTAGCCAACTCCGCATCCTCCTTCATCACATCATCAACAAAGTGATAAACTTCTCCACGAGCATAGTACTGGGCCTCAATATTACCACTATGTATGGTGTCAACAGTATGCTCATTCACAAGAACAAACTGAATACCACTATCTGGGCATTCATAATTAACATCTAATAATAATCTCTCCATAATTCCTCTCAGCCCTCTAGCACCCGTACCTTCTTTCAATGCTAAATCGGCAATCTTCAATAAAGCTGGATGAGTAATGGCTAATTTAACACCAAATTGTTTGAAAATATATTCATATTGACTCAATATAGCATTCTTTGGCTCTGTCATAATATTCAATAAATCAGTTTCTTTTAATGAATCTAACCCAGTAATAACTGGAACTCTACCAATTAATTCTGGAATCATACCAAATGATGTTAAATCCTGTGGGGTAACTAATGACAATGCAGAAACTTTACGACCATCTTCTAATTTGATCTGTCTAACTTGACTTTTTTGTAATTTGTTATCATCTTCATCTGTGTTAATATCAGCTCCAAATCCAATAGATGATTTGGCTAATCTTGCTGAAATATGGGAATCCAACCCAACAAATGCACCCATCAATACAAACAAAATGTTACTAGTATCAACATGATAAGTCTCACTTTTCTTCGCAATGGTATTATTGTTTTGTCCGTCTTTTTCTTTATTTACTGGTTTTTTAACTTGAACTTGAACAGTCGTACCTTCAATCAATTTCAATAAAGCTTGTTGCACACCTTCACCAGCAACATCCTTGGTACCATTGGCCATTGATGGTTTCGCCAATTTATCAACTTCATCCAAAACAACAATACCCTTTTCGGCTTTTTCAACGTTATAATCACTATTGATTAATAACCTTTCAATGCATAATTCCACATCTTCACCAATATAACCAGCTTGTGTCAATTGGGTACAATCAGTGATTGAAAACGGAACATTCAACACTTTAGCCAATGTTTTAGCAATCAACGTCTTACCTGACCCGGAAGGACCCAACAACAGAATATTAGACTTGCTCAATTCCAAATCTTCATCTTCAATATCATCTAAATCAAAGCCAACTTCACTGGATGCATCAGCACTTGGTGGTTTACCAGTGCTAAATGAATACAACTCATCATCCTCTTTCTGTTCCAGCTCTTGTAGCTTTCTAGACAACTTACGCGCCTTATCATTGATACGCAAGTAATGATTATAAACGGCAACACTCATAACACGCTTCCCTGTATCTTGACCAATGATATATGTATCCAAGTACTTCTTCAGTCTGCGTGGAGATGGTACCGTCACTATACTCTTGTTCAAGTCTTGGATCAACCTGGCATTGTCCAGTTTCTGTTGTGATGATAATGGTGATGCAGATTTACTAGTAGTCGTACTAGTCGTACTAGCATCAGATGATTGAGATAGCGGATGTGATGGTGGAGGAGGCGGTGGTGGGGCGGTGGTGTATAATCTAATGGAGCGCTGTATCAAACAGTCCCATTGGAGTGTAGCGCCTCGTCTCAGCATTTCTTTGGCAATTGTATAGTAATCGTTGGTGGTGATTATAAATGTTTCTGTTATAAGTTGGGTATGTTGATGATATTCGTGATGATTCATTCATGGGGAGTCATTTTCTCGCTTGTTCCTTAAATTTGTTGTGGGTTCGATTCTTTGGTTATGACTTTCTTTCTTTTTTACACCCGCTTTATACGACGGAAATTTAAGGACCGTGGATCGTGATAGTAAAGGGTCTTTATAACTCATTCTTAATATCCAAAGTATAGAAAAGTTCAAACAACAGAATACACAATTCACAATATAAAGAGTCAAGACAATGAATAAACGCCAGGTCCGCCAGGATGAACTTGATTGGAGTGTGGATGTCTACAATATCGACCAAAAGCTTACTGTTGAAGATCGAAAGACTTTAGCAATTTCATACAGTCAAATTTGCAACAATTCCATCATTGGTGCATCAATCCTCACATTCATGCTAACTAAAAGACTGAGCCCAATAGTTTTAAAATCATTTAATATGAATTATCATGCCATTAAAAATAAATGGGATGGGTATATCATCTGTGCTGGACTTTGTGTTGCAATTTCAATTCCAACATATCTACTATCAAAGTTTTATCTGTATAGGTATGAATTGGCAACTTTAAAAAACAGCAATCAAACTAGAGCTTATCAATTCATGGAAACAGCTGGTGGGTATGAGCCAAGAAGATGGTTTAACTATTTTGTTTGTACTAGTGAAAATCCAACGAAATTGCTGCCAGATCCAAACCTTGAACTAGATGTAATTGGTGCAAACACTACAGTATAGATTCAACACAAAATAAAAAGAAATAAACATGTATATATGTAGCTGTATATAGATAATAATAACAGATAAGAGTACTTGATACTTGTAGATGTATTAATAGATTTTTTCTATTTGTCTTATTATTTGTGTTTTCAAAATGTCTTATCTGCTAAGCCAAGCCATCAAACAATAGCATCGATAATGAATAGTACTACTAAGTGCATATGTCCTGGATGTTATCAAGTTCAACACTCTCGATATTCATCCAACATTTCATGTATATATAATATCACTACTATATAATATGATATATCACAGCTATAAGATTTCGATCTCCATTGAACAGAGCAGCTGAAATATTTTAGACCAATAGGCGTGCGTCATCATTTGTTTAGGGAGAAACACAGGTGTTTTTTAAAAAAAAGGTTAACAGTCCAGTGGCCAATATCGTTAAGTATAACTAAGACCAGTCAGGACTCACTAGTTACTACAAAGTTGAAAACATGAATAGTAGATTGAGTCTCAGCTTTATGCTCTTTTTGTTTTTGCTGTTGCAAACGTGTTTCTGTGATGATATTCCTCTTGCCCTACTTAATTCATTTGACAACTTTGATGACCGCTGTTTCCCTTTAAGAGTTGGTAAAGAACCCCTAAAACTATCCTTAAAGTTAGTAGGTCGCAATACCAGTGTTAGATGGGGTGACTTCCAAACTGAAGGTCCTTTGACTCAAGGTGATTATGCTTCTGTTATGTTTTACAGAAAGAGAGATGTTGAACAATTCAAATATGGAGGTGGGTTTCATGGTGAACATGGATTACTAAAAATCTGTAATGATGAAGCTATTGAAAGGGGTTATTGTTCTAATGATGAAAGACTATTGCTATTATATAAATTGAGCTGGGAAGTTGAAAGCAAGGTGCATGAACAAGATCCTATCTACAGAAATATATTACGTGAATTCACCGAAATTCCTGATTTTTATGAAGCTAAAGAAAGTGGTACCTATTGTCTTCGAGTTGGTTTCAGAAATATTACAAAGAGTAATGGTTCTTCACAACTTTATAAAATTACAAAAGTTACTGTTGATTCGGAAAAGTATAATGACGGTTACAACTATGGTCAAAATTCTTTTGGTAAATATGCTTTTGATTTGGTTTTCAATATTATTATCTTACAAATCTTACCGTATTCTGGATTCTTTTACATTTGGATCAGATGGGCACAATTTAAGATCAGAAACATCCCATATTTGATTAAGATTTTGTTTTTGTTTCAACTCTTACAATTCGCATATTCCACTTCACGATTTTTTGAAGAGTCATTGCGTCCAAAAGATAGAGAACAAAATGACATCAATTATCATGAGTACTTGGTTTTTATAATTACAGAGATATTTCGTTTTTTGGGGGCTTTGATTTCAACCATTTTGCCTGTTTTGATTGCATTTTACACTTTTCAATATAGTGATATTTTCACATTTAGAAAGATTAAGTTCCATTCATACTGGTTATTTGCTGTTGTTTTCTTATATGTTTTTATCTCTGTTATGGAGATCCTGCATTATAGCATTGTTTTTGTGCCACATCCAATGAATGATACTGAATTTCATGGTCCTGTGTGTGTTCGTTCTGGATTGTTTGTTAGGTGTATTAAGACAGTTCCTGATAAAATAACTCATGTTGATCAAATAAAACAAGGTGATATTAATTTATTAAGAACACTATTTTATATTTCACACCATTATATCAGTCCAGTCAGAACTATAATTGAAAGGGGAATTGTACCTTTATGGATCTTGTTTAAGTATTCTAAAACTGCTAATCGTTATTATGATAATGCTAAAGCTCGTGATCCAATGTTCAAAGCTTTTAGAATATGGATCATTTGTAACATTTACATAATTGTCTTTCCTGTTGTTGAATGGAAATTTGCTATTTATGGTCTTAATGTTGCTCTTGATAGAGTGTCATTTGTCAAAGACTACCTTTCATATGATGGTGAATTTGCTCATTACACTTTCATCTCTAAATTGATTATGGAGTCTATTGGTTTGTTTATCAAAATGTTGCCATTGTTCTGGTTCTCACCAACAACTTACAAGTCATCACTTGTTCAAGAACTAAACAATCAGGCATAAACAGAGAAATATATCTGAATTACGTTCTATATAAAAAAAGAAGAAAATCCTACAGAACAACTTTATCATAAACAATAATCGTATTTAAACACTTTTCTTTATAATTCGTCATGTTCAATGTCATCAGTTGTCTCAGTAAAAACATCTTCTGCTTCTGTTGTGGTTTCAACCTTTTCATCAATTGATGAACCTAAAACTTCATCTCTCAATGCAGTAATTTCATCATCATATTCTGTCCATTCTGGAATTTGACGTCTAGCTCTATCTAGTTTAGGTTCCTTAGTTAATGGATTGTTACACAAATCAATGGTCTTGGCTGTCTTCAAACTCTCATCATCACACCATGTCTCACACCATAGCCATTCCTGTGGCAGTGAAAAGATCTTAAGGTATGGCTGCAAGTTATTAGGCAAGTCTTGATCCAAATTGGACAAAGACTTTGGATCCCTTGATAGAGATTGGTAATGTTGTCTCAACTTATCACCAGCAGCAATAGCTCTAAACTTGATCAAATCAATAACGTACAATGCACTAATATGGTATTGGTATTCATCTCCCAAAAATTCCTTCCAGTAACCTTGTTTCCAAAATCTGAACCCTTCCATTTCTTCTCTGGAATCACCCATAGGAGTGTAACCATATGGAGCACCATGTAAATCAATGTCAACCAATTCTTGTAAATCAGTACGAACAATTTGATCAGCATCCACAAAAATAACCTTATCTAGATCTTGTGGGAACAAAACATCCAAAAACAAAATCTTGTAACCCCAAATTGTTCTTTGTTTTTCTCTTTGGCCTCTCAACCATGATGGCCATTTGTATGTAATCAATTCATATTCAAACCCATACTTGGAGGCCAAATATGGCAAAAATTTCTTGAAAGATGGTGACATATAGTTCTCAATCAACCAAAACTTAACAGTGTGCTTGGTGTGAAGCATAACAGAAACAGTCATTATACTTAAGAATCTTTCATATAAATGACCAGAAGCAATTGTGAAAATGTTGATATCGGCTTGTTTTTTCTTCTTCTTGTTTGTCAGTTTGTTCAATGAGTTGGACAATTTACCAAAGAATGAGCCTTTAGTTTCTTCAGCGTCAGCTTCAGATTCTTCGGAGTCGGTAATCAAAGTGGCATTTTCTTTACCAGCTTTCTTTGTCACTCTTGGAAAAATATGAGCACCATCCATATTCAAAATTTGAACTTGAATTTTGTCATGGGCTTCTTGTGTCTCATTTTCGATACTATCAATGGATAATAAGGAGTAAATATCACTTGATCTACCTTCCTTAATTTCAAAATCCCATAACCCTGGATTTGCCTTCAATTGCAAGTAGCCGTAATTAGTCATAACATTGGTGTCAGAATCTTGAACTTGAACAGATAGACCTGTTGGAGCTTCCAATGACTTAGCGTCAATAGCATTTCCTTCAATGATAATGTTCTTCAATTCATAAATACCAGTAACTGGTCCAGATTGAGATAATAACACATTATCCAAATCTGAAACACTATCCTTTGTGACAACAATCCAAGAGTTTGGCATATCCAAATCCAAAGTAAACAAAGTCTTTTCTGGAACCAAATCAAATGAAACAAATTCTTCTTCAACAACTTGACCATCTTTGTTGAAATCGACATGGGACTTGTAGTTACCTCTGAAGAATCTTTTCACTGGCAACTCTTCCAAAAATTCAGATGGTTGTAAAATAACAGTAACGGAAACAAAATCAATATCCTTGATGGATTGAACCAAAAATAATAATTTTTGAGAAATTTCTTGGGCTGGGTCAATAACAACATCAACATGAACATCACTAGTGTTCTTGTTACCAAATGAAATGGACAAATCAGTCTTAATGTTGGTAAAGTCGAGTCTTGGAACTTGAGCAGAAGTTAAAGCATTTGGTTTCTTAAAATATGTGGATGTCAAAACACTAGAAAATAACTCATACCAGTTGTGATAATCTTGGATGTCTTCTGGAATTTCAACAGATCTTAAAACATCAAACACGGAAGATAATCTGTTTTTGATTTCATAGTCAAATAGATGGCTGATCAAGGTTGAGTCTAGAACCTTATCACCCAAATCAATATAACGGCCACTCAACAATATGAATGAATCTGAGTTGATATTCGCTTCTTTCAAAAGTTGCTTAATTTCTGGACTTTCAGTAAATTCATTAAACATATTCTCTCCAATGATTTTTTCAACAGCTTCAATGGCATGGGCAACAGATCTATGTAGAGCTTGATGAATAACTCCAATGAATGAAGCTTCTTGAGAAACATCGATGAATCTTAATTTCAAATTCAATTTTGTATCTTGGACAGTCTTTAATACTTCAACTAGTTGTTCCAAAGAAGCCTTGCCACCAAAGTTACCACCCAAAGTCAAAGTAACATAATCACTAGATGTTTCATTACCAACGTTGATCTCAACAATGTCATTTGAAGATGACTTGAACTCATTCAAAACATTAGCGTCCAAAGTTCTGTATTCAAAGGAAGATTTACTTTCTGGAATGATCAATGTATTTCTGAAATTTTGAGCATCTTCAAATAAGAAATCACGAACAGCATCACCTTCTTGAATACGACGACCATAGACCATACTGGCAATGTAGTTGATATCTTGGCCCATTTGAGAAGTTAAATAATACGCCCACTGCTGATCTAAGAAATCAAATATAACACCATTTACAATGATTGATGGGCCTTCAATTTCAAATTGTTGTAGCACTGGGTTAACTAATTTGGAAGCAACATCTTCTTTTGCATGAGAAATGATTTCCTTGTTCAAGTCAATGGATTGTAAGTAACGAGCAGCCTTTTTAACTCCCTTTCTAGCAACAACCTTGTAAAAATTGTTGGCCAAGATCTTGTCCTGTTCAGTAGCCAATAATGGGATGATACCTATTCTTTGTGGAATACCTCTTTGAAGCACAACTTTGGAAATTTGTTGGAAGTTGTGCAATTGTTCTTCATCAGACAAGTTAATCACAAAAATAATATCATGAACATTTTGTCTTAATGGAGGAACTTGACCCATTTGATATCTTTGTAAGTAAACTGATAAATCGTCAGACAAATCAGCGTAATTATTGTCATTTTCAATATCGTTCAAGTAGACTAAAGCTTCATTGCCAGTAACCACATCATATCTACCTCTTGAAGTTCTTCTTTCTTTGACCAAAGAAAACAACGCAAATCTCTCTATAATTTTTCTTGCAATTTTTGATTCAAAACCTAGTGCTTTAACGGAGTTGATGGTGTCCAATTCTTTCTTGACGTTATTGTACAAACTGAAAACATCTTGGTCCAAGTTGTTCAACAACAATCCATTCAAGAAGATACCAGAGTTTTCAGAAACAAGACCTAGTCTTGCATTGAACTTCAACTGTGCTAATAGATCTTCGTTAATTTCAACATCTGATAGGAATGATGCATATTTTGGTAAATCTTGGACAACTTTGACCAAATTCTCAAAGTTTACGGTATCATTTTCAGATGATAATGCAAAAGAAGCCAATCTCAAATCAAGCTCGGCAATGTCATTCTTGTTGATTGGAATAATATCATCATTATAATCGGTCAAGAAGGAATCATCTTCGGCCTTTAAAACATGTTGCTGTTCAGTTTCTCTCTTGACAGTCTTACCAGTATCACGGTCATCAATAACAATGTAATCAGTTCTCTTCAAAGTTAAATCAACACCATAACCAGCTAAAACTTCTCTTTGCTCAATATTTTGTGGTGTGTATCTCCAAACAAAACGTAGCTTACCGAAATGGGCAGATTCATACAAGTTGGAAATAAAACTCTTGAAATCAGCATCATTCACGTTACCGTAAAGCTTTAATAAAGGACCCTTAGTACCAATAACTCTGTCAAATGGTAATAGTTCATTTTGGTCGTCAGTGATTTGACCATCAGTCATCAAAGCATATACATCATCTGGTTTACAATACGCGACACTGTTGAATTGTAACCAAGTAGATGGGACTTCACCGCATTTCTTCAACAATTGAGACTTAAAAGTTGGTAAGACTGATTGGTTGTAGTAGTTGTAGTGAGCAACAATTCTTGGTGAGTAATACTTGTTGGCCAATGGAACATCATATAGGGTACGTTCTGTTGGAGTTAACAAGCCAAAGACACCGTCGTAAAATTCTTTGTCATTTGAAAACTCTTCACTACCAGATTCACCATCTAAATCAATACCAGCAATTTTCACTAAAGAAGGGATATAGTATGATTCGTTTTCAGAAGCAACTGTTTCACTAGAACCCCAGGCATGTTAGTAAGTTGAACACTTTGTAGAAGATAATTATAACATACAGTAACTGTAACTCAAATGGTAATTTCTCCCAATTGGCTTGCACTTGGATGTCAATCTGTGACACCACAGACGTTGCCATCAAAAAGAGACTAACAATAGATAAAAACATTGTCGATTTCCTTTGTTTAAACAGACGTGATAAAAGATGTGTCTGCTTTGTTACACGTAATGCTCATCTTGATGATATCAGATTCTGGTTGTGTTATGTAATCAATTTTTAGCCTGCTTATTTGGCAGTCGGTATATTGAAGAAGTTTAACTGCGATAAAATGAGACCACATTATTCCGTTGATGGTGATTGTATTGTTATCACTTAGTTTTCCTCCTTTAGCCTCTTTGTGATTTGTCTTTTTACCGTGAGTCCACGGGTCTCTATTGTCCAAGGAATCAAACAGTATGATCAACTACAAAGAAGTTCTAGATACCATCTATTAAATAAACAATATCAATATAAATATTAATAAGGAATGAAACAGTTGATGTTTCTCCTTTGTGATTTTTCTTTGTACTGTTATCTATATATACAAAACAAAACTTTTTAGCAGTAATATAATAGTAACCCCCATGCCCACAGCAGTAAAAAATAGCCTTCTGGAAAATAATCCTATGCAAATATCAAAATAAAACTCAGATTGTATGTATGAAAAAAAAAAAAGTGTAATCCTCTGAAATGAACTAAAACTAGTCCTGGTGATATTCTATAATCGCTAGTAATACCAAACAACACCAGGCCCTTTTAAAATAAAAAAAATAGAGGTAAGATTGCAAAATGAAATAATAAAAAGCATTAAAATCAGACAGTTGATGTCATTAAAAAGACGTGAAATGTAATATCGTTATGTGCTATGCCATGTAACATGTGAGTTCATTTACAAGTCTTTGAACAAGCCAAAGATCTTGTCCTTGCCAACATAGTCATTGTCAACAATGTTGATCAAATCATAATCGTTGATAATAGTATTGACAGCGTCCTTGGACTCTCCTTGAGGGAAGATAGAGCTCCATTCTTCAGCGATTCTGTAAACTTCATCTTTCCAAGCCAAGAAAGAAACCTTTTCAACAATGGTTGGTTGCAAAACTTCTTGACCTCTAAAGATACCCCAAGTAACAGCATTGGCAGAGTCATCCTTGGAGTTGGAACTCAAATCATCCTTGTAGTCAATAGCAAAGTAAGTTAGGACGTTGTAGTTGTCCTTTTCATTAGAATGCAAGTTGAATGGTTCGTTAACTTTGTTGATTCTAGAAATCAAGGCAGGCAACTTAGACTTTGGCAACAAGAATTCTAGGTATTGCTTTTGGTAAACAAACCCATTCTTTGGACCCCAACCAAAAACTGGATCACTAGAGCTAACACCATTGACCCTTGGTTGAGAATTGATGGTCAAGATACCTTGCTTGTTCAAAGCAATCAAATCGTTCTTAATAGAGTCGATTTCCGAAGACACTGGGGTGTCAGACCATGGTAAAGAGTTGACATTACCATTCAAGTACTTGATAACCAATTCACCAATGTCTTCAATGGACTTTGGTTCACCCCATAGTTCAATACATCTCTTGGAGGATTGACGCAACA
>JAJLVX010000151.1:0-19301 GCA_030564525.1 Liangdongia berthetii | reverse complement strand
AGCACACACTCTTTAGAAATCATCTCTTCTAGCGTGTATTCACAGTTAAAAACAACGACAACACACAGAAAGCACTGTTCACCCAACAATTGAACTTGTTTAGTACCCGTTGATGTTCCCATTTTCAAAATTCAAAACTCGAAATAAGTCTGCCAATTTGGGACGGGCGACATCGCATAAAAAATTTATAAAATTTTAAACAGGAAAACAGAAAGAAGAAGAAGAAGAAGAAGAAAAGCATAGATTAAGTTGATTGCAACTCCATACAAGTTATAATAAGAATGAGTGATTCTGAGAGACCACACAAGAAATCAAAGATTGTTGAATCATCTGCTGGTGAAAAGGTTGCCGAGAAGGCGGAAGAGGAACTAAAGAGACATCCTCATCCAGTGGATCAACAAGTGCTCGAGTTCCACAACAACGGTGAATTCAAGAATTTTGTTCCACACAAAACCACTGCTGCTCAAGCAGAAAAGTTGGAGGATGCTGAGTTGAATCCTTTCACTGGTTACGAATTTTCCAAGAAGTACTTTGATATCTTGAAAGTGCGTCGTGATTTACCAGTGCATGCTCAAAGAGATGAGTTTTTAAAAATTTTCCAAAACACTCAAATCATGGTGTTTGTTGGTGAAACTGGTTCTGGTAAGACTACTCAAATTCCACAATTTGTCTTGTATGATGATTTGCCACATTTGAAGGGAACACAAGTTGCTTGTACCCAACCTCGTCGTGTTGCAGCCATGTCTGTTGCTGCAAGAGTTGCTGATGAAATGGATGTTCAATTGGGTGAAGAAGTTGGTTACAATATCAGATTTGAAAACAAAACCTCCAACAAGACTATTTTGAAGTATATGACTGATGGTATGTTGTTGAGAGAAGCCATGGAAGATCACGACTTGAGTAGATATTCTGTTATTATTCTTGATGAAGCTCACGAACGTACATTAGCTACTGATATTTTGATGGGTTTGTTAAAGCAAATTTCTAAGAGAAGACCAGATTTGAAGATCATTATCATGTCTGCTACTCTAGATGCTGAAAAGTTCCAAAAATACTTCAATGACGCTCCATTATTGGCTGTTCCAGGTAGAACTCACCCAGTTGAAATTTATTACACTCCAGAATATCAAAAGGATTATCTAGATTCTGCTATTAGAACTGTTCTACAGATCCATGCCACTGAAGGAGAAGGTGACATCTTATTGTTTTTAACAGGTGAAGAAGAAATTGAAGATGCATGCAGAAAGATCTCACTGGAAGGTGATGAACTTATTAGAGAAGAAGGCGCAGGCCCATTAAGTGTATACCCGTTGTATGGTTCCCTGCCTCCACACCAACAACAAAAGATTTTTGAACCTGCTCCAGAGCCATTTAATGGTCGTCCAGGTAGAAAAGTTATTGTTGCCACTAACATTGCTGAAACCTCTTTGACCATTGATGGTATTGTCTATGTTGTTGATCCAGGGTTTTCAAAGCAAAAGATTTACAACCCACGTATCAGAGTTGAGTCCTTGCTAGTTTCTCCAATCTCTAAAGCTTCTGCCCAACAAAGAGCCGGTCGTGCTGGTCGTACTAGACCAGGTAAGTGTTTTAGATTGTACACTGAAGAAGCATACAAGAAGGAATTGATTGAAGCAACATATCCAGAAATTTTGAGATGTAACTTGTCATCTGTTGTTTTGTTGTTGAAGAAGGTTGGTGTTGATGATTTAGTTCATTTTGATTTTATGGATCCACCAGCTCCAGAAACCATGATGAGAGCTTTAGAAGAATTAAACTATTTGGCCGTTTTGAACGATGATGGTGACTTGACTGCCCTTGGTAGAATGGCTTCAAATTTCCCACTAGATCCATTGTTGGCTGTTATGTTGATTGGTTCTGCAGATCACAAGTGCTCAGAAGAAATCTTGACAATTGTTAGTTTGTTAAACGTTCCAAATGTGTTTGTTAGACCAGCCAGCGCCAGAAAGTACGCTGATGAAGCTAAGTTACAATTTGCTGACCAAAGTGGTGATTTTGTCACCTTGATTAACGTTTATGGCGAATTCTTACAGGCAAAAGAAAATGGAGGGTTGAACCAATGGTGTCGTGACAACTTTGTTTCATACAGAACTTTGAACCAAGCTGTTAACATTAGAAAACAACTTTACAGATTAATGGAAAGCAATGACATTCCAGTGATATCGACTGCTCAAGAAGATAAGAAATTCAACAAGAGAATCACTAGAGCACTATTAGGTGGGTTCTTCATGCAAGTTGCCATTAAGAGTGGTAAAGGGTACAAGACTGTTGATGGACAAGATGTGTTGGTGCATCCATCTACTGTTTTGCCAACAAGTCCGGAATTCTTGCTGTACAATGAATTGGTTCTAACATCTAAAACTTACATTAGAACTGTGCATGCAGTTAAAAGTGATGAATTGAAAGCCTACAGTTTCTTCAGTGATTACAGATTTTGAATAAAGTGCTCAATAGCGTTTCTGCATAAAGTGTACCAATATAGATAAATGTCATAATAAATTACTGTTTGTACGTAGTTATAAAGATTTAGTAATTGCTACTAGACTCTAGTATTTGTTGCGAATATCTACAATCTGTTAGGGTCCGGGATTTGGTAGTTGTGTAATATGTATGCAATGTGCATTGCAGTTTGCATAGAATATAGTTCATGCCAAGTCAAAGTCTCAATCTAAAGGAACAATCAAATTAATTGCCTCATAATTTTTGGATCCTTCCACTGCTGGAGTTTCTCCGTGGTGACAAACTTTAACAATTGAGAAAATCCGAAGAGCTGCCTACTACCGTGGGCCATGAAGTCTATAGTATGTACTGAATATCAGATAATTAACGACTGATATTGTTCTTTAATTCAATCTTGTCAGTAAATTGTAACTAATCAATTCTTTTTAGTCGCAGGAATCAGTCTTCAAGATCCTTTGTCTTTCAAGAAGTATCCATTGACTGTCTGTCGTATTTTTTAGTTTTCAATAATGAAGATGCATCTGCGTGGGCCCATTCACCTTAGAGTACCAAGTCTAGACGCAAGAGTAGCGCGTTATCATCCAAGTTCTTTCCCTGTTATGACTTTGACGTGATGAGCGAGATGTATTCCATAGGGCTAGTAATATAATTACACATGTTTTACGCAATTGTCCACTCCATGGCGGTGCACAAGTTGTAACTTGTAACTAACACTATTTTCTGCAGAACAGATTGTGAGAGCTCTGGAGGAGAATATCGTACTACCGTTTCACACCTGCGAGCATCCAGAGGGAAGACAGTGGTAGAGTTCAATATTCATTGTTCATAAGCAGACTCTTACATCTGAGATACTCTATAATAGATATAGACAATTATCAGATTCATCCTATCGATCACACTATCTCTGCAGAGTGCAGCTTTATTGCCGCAGCAAAAATTTTGTCACCAAAAATTCGTGCTGGTCAAAAAAAAGAAAAGAGAAACATCATCAACTTTTTAATACGCAATAAAAACAATACAAAAAAAGTTTCTTTATTCCATACAATCACACCAGCATCAGAGAGACAGGAATATCCCTCACAATACCAGTAATAGCAATAACGACAACAGCATCAAGAAAACCGTTATTCCAGTTGGCTATTTTATTGTGTATCTCCAGATTTGACTGATGAATAGAAACCACAGACCAGCCCGTCCATCACCATTGGCGGGCGGTAACAAACGCTCTAGTGATGGTTCCCTAAAAGAGAGACAGAGGGGCGCTAGTGTTTCAGCATCGACTACAATCAACACCACTAACAACAGTAGTAGCAGTACAAGCAACGGCAACAGTATCGGCACCAATAAGAATAGCAACAATGAAGAACTGCAACAAGACAACACAGATGACAACGAGAGCGAACAGTCATTTGATGATGATATCCCTCCAGAACTACTTCAACAGCTAGCTACATTTCCGCTGTTCAAGAGCGCCCCAGTAGCATTTCATCACGCTATTGCCAGCAGAT
This sequence comes from Liangdongia berthetii, assembly GCA_030564525.1. Lineage (NCBI taxonomy): Eukaryota > Fungi > Ascomycota > Saccharomycetes > Phaffomycetales > Wickerhamomycetaceae > Liangdongia > Liangdongia berthetii. The sequence goes on along the minus strand of JAJLVX010000151.1, from coordinate 15,312 downwards.
TGCACCTAATGCAAGTGCATCCTCATGAATTTATTGTCAAGTTTGGCGAAGCCGCCATGGCTATGTACTGGATTTTAAGAGGATCTGTTGCTGTTACATCTCCAGATGGTGAAGCAGTTCATGCTGAGTTGGTTGCTGGTAATTTTTTTGGGGAAATTGGTATTTTGTTCAACAGACCAAGAACTGCAACAGTTGTTGCTAGAACAAAAGTCCTTTTGTGTGTCCTGACAGCGGATAATTTTAATGATGTCTTGCCAGATTTCCCAGCTGTCGAAAGAATGATCAGAGATGAAGCCCAGGAACGTTTATCAATGCAAGACAAACGTAAAAGAAACGGTGTTTTAACAATTCCTCCTTCAATTGCAGCAAATGCTGCCAAATGTGATCGATTTGGTAACGCTGCTTCTGCACTTGCTGCTCAAGTAGAAACTCTACCAGGTCCATCTGTCCCACCACAATCAAATTTATTACTAGACCTTATGCCACCTAGAGAAACTGAACCACTTGTTGTTTCACCAATAGAGAAATACTCACCAACTCAAACAAAGAATAATTTACCATTCGTTCATGATAATGTTGATAATTCTATTCCAACTAGAGATTTCTTGCGTGGATTGCCAATGTTTACACTGTTACCATCTAATATCATCCATGAACTAGTGCTAGGGGTAGAACCAAGAAGATTTGAAGCATTTGAGTACATTGTCAGAAAAGGTGAATTGGGAAGAGATATTTATTTTATTGTCGACGGTGAGGTGGAAGTCTTGGATCCTAAAAGAGAATCTATCTCGGAAGATGGCCTAAGAAAAGTTGATCATGTCTTAGCAAGGCTATGCCCTGGACAATACTTTGGTGAAATGGCATTTTTACAGTCCATTTCTGATACAGAAAAGAAAATTGAAAGAAGTGCTGATATTCGTTCCGTCTCTACAGTGGATTTACTAATTGTTTCTGGTGATCAACTGGAAGATTTATATGAAAGATATCCAAGAATCTGTGATGAAATGAGAGAAACTGCAATGAAGAGAATTAATAGTAATGAAGATAGTCAACTTGTACATAGAGAACCACTAAATGATTATTCGTTTACCAAGTGGAAGGGTTTCCATTCAAGAAATAGCTCCAATACATCCAGCAGTGAAAGCCCCAAAGATCCAGGACCAGAAGATCCAACAAAAGACAATAAAGATGAGACTTCTTCCAGTTGGTCAGGATCATATGCAACACATTCAACACCACACACATCTTTTTCAATGGCACCAGACCAAAAGAGAAGAAAAAGATCAATATCAGCTATTTCATCACCAAAACTTTCACCATTGGACAGCACTGGTCCATTAACCCTAGAAGTCCCACCACTGAACCCTGTGCATCAATCAGTCAACTCATTCCCAATGACAAGACCACAACATCCGTTACAATACATGAACCATGCAAAGAGATTAAGATTATCCAATATCAGTGGTGCAAGACGTCGTTCCTCCATCTTAGGAACAGGTCCATTACCAGATCGTATTCTATTACGAATTTTCTTCATGTTGTCATTGCCTGATTTGATGAAGTTGAGACTCATTTGCAGAAGATGGAGACAACTTTTATATGTTGCTCCAGGGTTCTTTGAAAAGCTTGATTTGACACCATGGAACACGTCTATTGATGATAAAGCTCTTAGACAAATTACAGATTTTGTCGGAGCAAGACCTAGACACATTGACTTGTCAAACTGTTTTCATATTACCGATGTTGGTTTCTGCTACTTGGTTAATGAAGTTGGTATGATGGGATCACTCAAGTCAATCAAGATGAAGTCTGTTTGGGAAGTTAGTGCCATGGCCATTATGGACTTATCTGTCCCAAGTATTGGTCGTAACATTGAAGAATTGGATCTATCCAATTGTCGTAAAGTAAATGACGATGTCTTGGAAAGATTGATTGGATGGACTAACAAAAGTGTCCCGCAACCAGCACATGCTTCACTACACAACTATGCTAACGATGGGGTTGATTATATGGATCCAATACAAGAAATGAATTCATTTGATAACGGCTATAACGATGCATTGGCTGTTGGGTGTGCGAATTTGAAGAGATTGAAATTGGGTTATTGCAAACATTTGACTGATAGATCAATGTATCACATTGCATTGCATAGCAGTTCAAGATTAGAAAGTTTGGACATCACAAGATGTACAACAATTACTGATGCAGGGTTTGCATATTGGGCGTACCAACCGTTTCCAAATTTGTATCATTTGAAGATGTCTGATTGTACGTTTTTGTCAGACAAGTCGATTGCAGCTATTGCAAGTTGTGCTCCAAATCTACAAATATTGGACTTGTCCTTTTGTTGTGCTCTAACTGATGTTTCTATTGAATATCTATGTCTTGGTTGTCCAAACCTAATCAGCCTAGACTTATCATTCTGTGGTTCTGCTGTTAGTGATTCTACACTTTTAGCGATTTCCATTCATTTAAGAAACCTAGAATACTTGAACATCAAAGGTTGTGTTCGTGTCACTAGAGCTGGTGTTGATGCGTTGTTATCAAACTGCGGTTCTTTAAAACATTTGAACATTGCTCAATGCAAAAATGCACACATGTACAGTGGTGAGTATCCTGCACCACCAATTATTCCTCATGCAAAGACCAGATCGGCTTTTGTCACTACAAGTTATGAACGTGTTGTTGAGATTAGAATTTAGAAAGATTTTATAGAGAAGGAGAACGAGAGTATTTGGGAGTTTATTTAGAAGAAAATGTTAAATGGAGAGTTGTGTACTTTTTAATTGTGTTATATAGCATTTAATCATTTTTTTGAGGGGAGGAACAGATTAGAGAGAGTGTGATAGTTAAAATTTGGGAGTTTGTTTTGTTTAATTTATAACTTGTTTTTTAATGTGACGTTTTATGACAATATTTTACTTGTAGACGTTATTAATCTATCAATATAACTACAAGTTCAAGGTTCAACAGTTCAATGTTATAAAAATTAAATTAGGGTAGAAACACACTCACAATAAGCTATATGATGGTAAATTTCTGTTCTTTTTTTTTGTTTTGTTATATTTACTTTGTTCAATCAGTTTTCTAATACTCAAATGCTTTAATAAACAGCAATGTAATTGTTTATACGTTCCTTTTGGTTTTGGGCAATACATTCAGCAATCCAAGTGATGTTACGAACCTCTTGTTCCTTAGACTTCATCCAAGCCCAAATAGTAGAAATGGCAAATTGTTGGGTGAAAGCATCTCTGCATAATTCCATTTCCAATTGGTAAAAGTGATCTTCTAAAGTTTTACCACCAGTGACATCAAAAAAGTTTTTGTACTCGTAAACGTTTTCAACAATAGTCTTTAGTTGTTCTATGTCATCAGCTCTGGCCAAATTATGAGTATCGTTTGGGTGTAACTTACCAAAGGCTGGCAAAATAGAGGTTCTTTCTTCTGGAGATAAGTCTGAACCAAAGGAGTTTAGACAAATGTTGATAGCACGTCTGTCAGCTTCGAATTCTAATAAACCTTTCATGATGGTGGATGCTGGTTCTGGTTGGCTTGAGGAGAATTTGTAAAAATCTTCCAAGTACGCCTTGTATAATTTGTTTCTAATAAGTTCAATGTTCAAGTCATCCAAATCTTCTGCAGAGATACAGTCCTCGAAATATGGTGCCAATGGAGTATCAACAAGGACAGTTTTGTATAAAGATTCCATATCAGTGGCAATGGACAAAGTTGGCAAGGTTTCAAACCAACCCAATGGGTGACATCTTTCCAATATTTCGCCTTTATCTCTATCGTGAACAGTACCAGTGATCATCAAAATAACGTTATCAATCATATAACCATAGGTAATGTAATCCATGAATTTAGACAATGGCTTAACAGCTTGATCACGTATGTAGTTGAATTCGTTGTATAGTTTTTGGTTGGCATTCTCTTGGATGGCTGATGTGGACAAAGGACTTGGAACGTTAGCTAGGAAGTTACCGTAATCAGTTGAGGACAATTGTAGCTTCAAGTCTTCCAAGTTATCGCATTGTGTTAGGTTGATGTATTGATTGGAACTCAATAAACCGTTTCTGTAGCCACGAACAACACCTTCGATATAACCGCTATATGACTGTTAGAAGTCTGAAGATTTCAAAATCATGAGATCTATAAATCGTAAAGGACATACTTATCAATATTAAAGAATAGACCCTCCATTGTGTTAAGATTTCCTGTAGAAGTGTGATTTCAATGGGATAAATTGAATTGGGTTGCGATTGAAAAGAGTATAACTGGGCAAGTAAATCTTATCAATAGAAGAGAACAAAGAGCAGAATAACGAGAAACACAGGCTTGAGAACTCTGGTACGAAGTTATATCGATACGCTCCCTTTTCTAATTTTTGAAACGTTCTCAGAAATTGAATTCCGGCCATCACCCGGCCGAGGAACACCGGAATTCAAATTTCCATTAAACGACAACAAAGACAACATAGACGTGTTGGTTGTAACTGGTCATACAGAAGTGGTTGGTTGGTAAATAGTCATATATTTCTTAGCTGTTGTATCAATATAAATATGACCACACAAATAGATACATCCTCTTTGGGTGTCTTATTAACACAATTGGCGGTAGATTTACCTACAGAAACCAAGGCATTGTTAAACAACACAGCACTTTATGATCAAACATTGGAGTTTCTTGACAAGATCAGCTCTATTGAAAACCCAGACTACTTGTCATCAGTTGCTCCTACACCATTGACAGATAGCACAAAGGAGGAGAGAACGTTGGTGCAAGATATTGCTGAATTGGAAGCTAAACAGAGAGCCATTGATTCCAATTTAAAGAAGTTGATTGTTAGCTCACAAGATGCTATTGTTAATAACAAACTAAATCTTGATAAAGCTTTACAGTTGTTTCACAATGATTTCAAAGAATATGTTTCAACACTTTGGTCTACTTTGAATGAGGATGAGCTGAATGACATTGATGAACACCAAGATCCAGATCTTCATGAACTAGAGATGGATCTTGAACCAACAACAGAGAACGAAACCTTTTTATCCACAATTTCCAGTGCAAAAAACATTACAGCCACTCAGAGTGTCCAAGAGAATGATAATTTGTCCATTGTGCTGGATAACATGGATCAAATTCAAAATATTTTAGAACTACCTTCATTGACTGGTGCTTGTATTAAAGGTGGGTTTTATTCGGACGCTTTAGAGATCAGCTCATACACGAGAAGATTAGCTATACGATACCCAGAAAGTGATTTGATTAAGAATGTTGAGGATGGGATTAAGCGTGAAATGGACACAATGTTAACCGGGTTAATCAGATTATTGAGAACAAACTTGAAGCAATCTTCAATCATCAAGATTATTTCGTATTTAAGAAGAATTCAACCTTTTAACCAAGTTGAAAATGCTGATCAACAACTGAAAAGAATATATTTGCATTCACGTTACCAATTTATCAAGCTTGAATTGTCTTCGTTGGTGCCATTGAAGGAAAGTAATTTGAATGAGAAATACTGTAAGAGAAGTATTGAAGTTATTAGAGAATTCTGTTTTGGTGCCATAATGACATTTAGAAACATATTCCCAACCATTGATGATTTGGAATTGGGTGAAGTTGAAATCTTTTTGGAAGAGGAAGCTGACGAACCTGAAGATGAAGTGAAAGAACATGAAGATATTGTCCCAGAGACAAATACTGCTACAGAAGAATCTACAAAGGATGAAGTCATTGTAAAGAAAACAGATGAAGAAATAACTGAACAAATAGAAGAAGAGAAAGATGAAAAGAAAGACGAAGAGAAAGATGAAGTACAAGACAAAGAAAAAGAAGAAGAAACTCAAAATGAAGAATCCCATGGAAAGGAAAAGAGTGACGAGAAAGATTTTGATAATAAAGAGTCAAATGAAAGCGTGAAATCCGATGATGTTACTGAGATTGAGCCAAAAACCGAGTTGACCAAAGATGAAGAGAAAGAACATACAAAAAAAGAAATAACAGGAAATAAAGAAGAATCAACTGAAAAGACGTCACAAGCAATTAAGAAAGAGGTAGATGTCCAGAAAATTAAATTACCATTGCTGTTGCATTCAAATGAAGAGAGAAAGCAATCAAACCTATTGCTTTTTGATTTTGTCAAACATGTTGTTCAAGAGTTGGCCATTATTTTATCAACTTCCTTACCACAAGTCATTGAGGGCTCAATTAAACATGGTTTATACTTACAATTGGCGTACTGTACTCAAAGTTTAGCCAGAATTGATGAAAACTTTAGTGACTTGATGACTTCAACATTGCTTAATGCTAAGGACTCCAATGATGAGAAGTTATACATGATTGATAGAACTAGTTGGAGATCCTCATTAGAGAAACAAAAGAGATTGAATAAGAGTCTATCCAAGTAAATAGATTGCCAATTGGCATCCAAGCAAATAAATAAATCATAGAATCGAATATATAGCGTAATAAAAGCTTATGGACTTCAAACTTCAAAGTTCTGTGCTTTCAACAGTGGAAGGGGGCTTACCAGTCATGAAATGAACACGTATTATAACAAAACATCCATTGTGCAAAACCGAAGAGTATACAGTAATATACAGATCATGAATTTTGTACATGTAACATAGTCAAGAGTCAAGACTCGATCAATACTATTGTACTTGCGTCACCCTTCTCTCGCCTAGGATTAAACTTTGCGATTTCGATTGTTGCGTTCCTTCCAATGCGCAGTTACCGTAGCAACAGTAGCAGCGACCTAGTGAAAAACACCACTAGAAGCATTCAATTGAAGAGGTAAAAAGTGATCTATACGATTAAATCATCATATTTTCATATATCCGCTTCAAAACCTTGAAATTGTACTTATTTTTGCTTGTTTTTGGCAAAGTTGTGAAATTCCCATACAAAAAAATTTCAGTGGAATTTCATTTTGGGCACAGCCAGATTTTTGAAACAAACAACAAAATAACAACAACACAACGACAACGTTAACAAGTTACATTTCTGAATTCAATTGTAATTCTCAACAAGAACCACCAATTGATAAAATTGAATTAAACATGAGTACAAGGGTAAACTATTGGATATGGTTACGCGTTAATTCGATAGAATTTTGTCTACTAACACACTTTTAGCCCCAGACTGAAAAGGTTGGCACTCCTGTTAATCATTCAGCAAACTCGAGTATACCAGCCTCTTCGAGTACAAGTGCTACTACACCAGGTAGTTTAAGTGTTTCATCTAAACCAAATGCTACTGTAAGCAATGCCCCAACAACTGCACCAGAAGATAAGTTCCCATGGAGAAAGATTGGGTCTTTTACCGAGCGTATGAAGTATGATGCCCGCTTCATCGCACACATTAGTTTGGTTAAAACCTATATTTTGGAAAAGTTTTACTCAGATTTTTATTGGAATACCGTTTTGATTGTTGGTAACTGTTTCTTTGCTTGGCTAATTGCCAAATGGAAGTATGGTATTTTTGGTTTAGGTTTTGTTTTATTGTGTACTGCTTCTGTTTATCGTGCTGAAATTCGTCGCTTTAAGAGAAACGTTAGAGATGATATTCAAAGAGTTGCTTCAGCTGAAGAGCTAGAAAAGAAGTTTGAGTCCATGGACTGGTTGAACAACTTTCTGTCCAAGTTCTGGGTCATTTATATGCCAGCTTTGTCTGAAACTGTTGAAACTATTGCCAATGACACTTTGAAAGATTTGGCTCCTGGTTATGGTATTGATGCTTTGTCTTTGGATGAGTTCAATTTGGGTACAAAGGCCCCAAGAATTGATTCAATCAAGTCCTACACCAAGAAAGGTCATGACACTATTGAAATGGACTGGGCTTTCTCTTTCACTCCAAATGATACTTCTGATATGACCAAGCGTGAAATCAAAACAAAGAAAAACCCTAAGGTTGCTCTTGGTGTCACTGTAGGTAAAGGTTTTGTTTCCAAAAAATTGCCAATTCTTGTTGAAGATATGAATGTGGCTGGTCGTATGAAGGTTACTTTGAAATTGTCTTTGAACTTCCCTCACATCAAGATGGTTTCTGTTTCCTTGTTGGAACCACCAAAAATTGATTTTGCTTTAAAGCCAGTTGGTGGTGATACTTTTGGTTTGGATATCATGAGTATGATTCCTGGTTTGTCTACTTTGATTACTACTATCATCAACAGTACTGCTGGTCCAATGCTATATGCTCCAAACCATTTGGATGTTGATGTTGAAGAAATTATGGCCAATGCTGTCAAGGATTGCGTTGGTGTTGCTGCTGTTACCGTGAAGGGTGCTGATAATTTGACCTCAGAGGAAGAAACTATCAACCCTTATGTCCAATTGTACACCGATAGTGATTCGGCTAGATTTGAGCGTACTGAAGTCAAGGCCAACACTTCTTCTCCAAGATGGGCTGAAACTAAGTACATTTTGGTAAAGAACTTGCAAGAAAATTTGAACTTTGACTTGTACAACTTTGATGTTGAGAAGAAGAAGGCTTCTTTGTTTTCTAACCACACATTTGATATGAATGATTTGATGCAAAAGGAATCATACAATAACATCACGAAACCTGTTATGTTTGCTGGTAAGAAGAAGGGTACCATTACCTATGATGTCAAATGGTATCCAGTTTTGACTAAAAAGAAGGTTGCAGGTGAAGACGCAACTAAAGATGTTGATACTGATGTCCCAGATTCTGAAGTTGGTGTTTTGAAGTTTACCTTGCATCAAGCTAAAGGTTTGGATATCTCTCAGAACTTGGTTGGTGAATTGAATCCAAAGGCTGAATTGTTTATTAATGACAAGCCGGTTAAGACATACAGAACCATGAAGCGTGTCAACGAACCTGCATGGGAAGAAACTTATGAAGTTTTGGTTACTGAAAAATCTGATTCGAAGGTCAAATTGGTCATCAGTGAAGCTGGTGTCGATGGTGATATTCCAATTGCCACTTATGAGCAAGATCTTGAAAGTATTGTTTTTGATGTCGCTGATGGTAACGATGTTTTCCAATTGTCTCCTCAAGGTAAAGTTCGTATCACTGCATTATGGAAGCCAATCTCTTTGTCTGGTGTTGCTGAAACTATTAACTATGTTCAACCAATTGGTGTTGCTAGAGTCCACATCAGAAGTGTTGAAGACTTGAAGAATTTGGAAAAGATTGGTAAGGTTGATCCTTACGTCAAGGTTTTGTTAAACAACAAGTTAAAATTCCAAACTGCCTACTTTGATGATACACTGGATGCTACTTATGACCAAGTTATCTACATTCCTATCACTTCTAGAAACCAACATTTGACCCTTGAAGCCATGGATTTCCAAAACATGACCAAGGATCGTAGTTTGGGTTTTGTTAATATTCCTGTCAGTACTTTGACTAAGAAGAATGATGAAGGTTCTTACTTATTTTTTGATGGTTCCCAAAAGGTTATTACTTCCAAATTGGCTTTCAAGAATGGTAAAGAAAAAGGACGTATCAACTATTCATTATCTTTTATCCCAGCTATTCCAGTTTATTCTGTCGAAGAACTTGATGCGTTGGAAGCTAAGAAGGAAACCATTGCAGCTAAGAAGGCCAAGCAAGCTAAGGAAATGGAAAAATGGGAGGAGTTGTACAAGAAAAATCCAGATGACTATGAATGGATTGAAGTTGAGGACAACGATGATCAGGATTTAGGTGAAAGCAAGGAAAAGTTATCTCTTGAACAGTTGTTGAACTACAAGTCTGGTACTTTGGGTATTCACTTGATTGGTGGTACTGTTAAGAGACCAGATAGTTTCATTCAAATTTTGCTAGATGATATTGGTTCCCCAGCATTCACTTCTGGTCGTTCAGCTGGTACCACCATTCACACTGATGTTGGTGATGCATTTATCCGTGATCTTGACAACTCTAACATTGTCTTTAGAGTGTCTAAGAAGGCTAACGTTAAGGATAAGGATGATGTTGTTTCTGAACAATCATTCCCAACTGTCCAAGTCTTGAAGCAAGCGTTCTACAAACCATACAACTTAAATATCAATGGTGCCCAGTTGAAAATTCAATTTGAATATACCCCATCTGCCGTTACATTGCCAGCAAGTGAAACTATTTTGGATACTGGTAAGGCAAAGATTGAAATCTTGGATGCTCAAGATCTAGCTGCACATGATAGTAACGGTAAATCTGATCCATTTGCCACTCTTGAGGTTAATGGTGTTGAAATCTTCAAGACTGAGACTGTCAAAAAGACATTGAGCCCACAATGGAACCAAGCCACTGTTATTCCAGTTCCATCCAGAAGCAGAACTCCAATTTTCTTAAAGGTTTATGATTGGGATAGAGCAGGCTCAAATGACTTGCTTGGTTCAAGCAAGCTTGATCTATCATCAATTAAGGCTCTAGAACCACAAGTTATAAATGTGAGATTAGAACCAAAGGGTACTGCACGTTTAAGAGTTACATTTACACCAGGTTATGCTCGTCCAGAAATCGGCAGTAACTCTGCTTCAGATAAGCTATCTGGTTTGGCTGGAGCACCATTGAAGGGTGTTGGTGCTGCTGCTAATTTGGCAGGTGGTGTCGTTGGTGGCGCTGCTGGTGTTGCTACAGGTGTTGTTGGTGGAGCTGCCAGTAAAAGTGGTTCTTTGTTTAAGAGTGTTTTGGGCGGTAAGAAGAATAGAAAATCCATTGACCAACCACGCGCTTCTCTAGAAAGTGCACCAGTTGCTGATCCAGCCAGAGAACCACAATCTCCAAGCACTCATCACCACTTGGGTTTTGGACACCATCGTGAGGCATCCAATGCTACAGCTTCCAATTCTGTTTCTGCTGCAGCTGTTGGTAATAACACATCTGCTACACCAGCGAAAAGTTCCGGTGCTAGTATTCCTGCAGCAGGTGCCCCAGTGGCTCCAAGTAACAATACTGCAAATGGTGTTGGTTCTCCAGCCCAGAAATCTGTTAACTCTTTCAGTCAACCTCCAGCTGTTGGTCAGCATCAACGTACTGTGTCAAAGGCTTCAGTTGCCCCATCAAATGGCTCTGGTATCAGACAAGAAAGTACACCAGGTAAATTGATTATCCGTTCTGGTGAGAACTTGGGTCCACATGCACAGTTAAGAGTGTCTATTGCATCCAATAACAGAATGAAAGAAATTTACAAGACTAAGAATGTGAAATCCAGTAATGGTACTATCAGATGGGATGAAGAAGTCTCTTTCAATGCTCCAAAGGATTCTAAACTAGTGTTTGGTGGTGTTGTCACCCACAGATTTGCCAAAGATCAAGAACTGGGTAATGCTAGTGTTGCTCTATCTGAAGTTGTTGACAGTCCTCGTGACATCACATTAACCTTGGGTTCTGGTACTGTTGTCGTTAGTTTCAGATACAGCCCAGGTTACTAAGGCTCACTGTTGATTAATTGTTGTTTTATGGACATGAAGAAAAGAAAAAACTGTTTTTAGTAAAATTTAGTATGATTTTAATAGTATGATGTATATTTGTATTGGTTTACGTAGCTATGCGGACGTTGATAGTCATTTGTAAATTGTCACTAACAACTTTTCCTGGTCTAATTAGCTTTGCAAATTCAATACTTCAGCCGTACAATGTACATTAATATTAAAGTTTTTATAGAACTACATTATTATTCATTTTTGATGAAATATAATATGAACAGTACAATATAGGGCCTAAGCATACAGCACAAACTTCATACTTCATAATAGTGTTGATAGTTACCAGATGTATTGATATGCAAACTCTGGACCTTGCATTTCTGTACACCTCGACACCACCACAAATTTAACGTGACTGCGTTTTTTTGTTTAGTTGCAAAAGTGTTGCGCAACGCAAGAAGTTTCTTGGGGGAAAAGATACCATGCTGATGATTACGCGCATCATGCGTAAATTCAATACTGAAATAATTTCGAGGGACTCACACTTAGGCGGTGAAGATTTCAAGCCTTTGGCAACACCTAGTCGGTTGTATTAATCACCAATAACGCACAAATTATATACAAAATGAGCGCTCAATTGGTAAGTGATGAGTATAAGAGCAGGGATGTGTAATATCACTCAAGACTGTGTGAATTTGGATATTGGTTTTGCATATTTTTGGACACTGTGGTGAAGTAACTGAACGATATTATCGAATCTTGGAAACAATCAACTTATGCCAAAAGCAGAGAAAGAATACTGAGAGAATGATACACACATGAAAAAAGAAATCGTTCATTGTAACATATTGATATTTTATTTTCACAAATCACATCATATTCACACACTGTTGTTTTGAAATATTATACATTTGATGCGTCATTCAAATAAAGTTGTTTACAAATTTACTAACTGATAATATTATAGGCTCCAAAATGGTATCCAGCTGAAGATGCCCCAGTCGCTAAGAAGACCAGAAAGACTGCTCGTCCACAAAAGTTGAGAGCTTCTTTGGTTCCAGGTACCGTCTTGATCTTGTTGGCTGGTCGTTTCCGTGGTAAGAGAGTTGTTTACTTGAAGCACTTGGAAGACAACACTTTGTTGGTTTCCGGTCCATTCAAGGTTAACGGTGTCCCACTACGTCGTGTTAACGCCAGATACGTTATTGCCACTTCTACCAAGGTTGACGTTTCCTCTGTTGATGTCAAGAAGTTCGATGTTGCTTACTTTGCCAGAGAAAAGGACTCCAAGAAGACCAAGTCTGAAGCTAAGTTCTTCGGTGAAGGTGAAGCCAAGAAGGAAATCAAGGCTGAACGTGTTGCTGACCAAAAGACTGTTGACGCTGCTCTATTAACTCAAATCAAGAAGACCCCACTATTGAAGCAATACTTGTCTGCTTCTTTCTCTCTAAAGAACGGTGACAGACCACACTTGTTGAAGTTCTAAGTTCTGTCTTTGATAATTTGAATGAATATAAAGTTGCAAATTTGTAAATTGAAACCTGAATGTAGAGTGCGAATTAGGGCTTGTAAGTGAGTTTTACGAGAAATAATGGAAAACACATGATAAAATGACGATTATGAAATGAAATTTTGTCTGTATAGATCACAATGGCATACTACATCGCATGATATACACCAGAGATCAATGGTATCTTTGATTTTTGTCACAATGGATAAATTACAGTTTTTTATGGAGTTTAACAGCATTTCTGATGTCACATTAATTTAAACAAGCATTCTTTTACAAAAACCGGTACTTAAAAACCATGTTCTGAACATTTCCTCGAAGATATGACTTAAATTAAGGGTCTATTAAAGAATAGAATCTACTAGAGCATTGTAGAACCACATCTTTATACCTTTTCTCTCGCATTTCCATCACGTTTCTACGACAATGTCATCGCATTACCCGATTGGGAAGTCTAAAAAGAAACTTCTCTCAAAAAATTTTTTTGGTTATAAAAACTAGTTAAGTACCACTTTTACAATAGAAAAGTTGAATTAGAATTAAGAACAACATATTTTGTTACGCTTTCACTTTTCACATATATATAACTCCCAATCACAATGTCCTGTTTGCTACCTTTGGAATCCTACAACTTGGCTTTGGAACCATTCACTCCAACCCCAGCTATTGAAGCTGAAGTCCCAGTCACCATTCATTTGACTTTGGCTGCTATTGATCCAGAAAATGCCATTGATGATGAAGAAAAGCCATCCACTTTGAGAGTTATTAAGGCATCTCAACCAGTTGATGACGAATTTGATGATTACTCTGAAGATGAAAATGATCTAATTGATGATGATGCTGAAGAAGATGAAGAATCTGAAGAAGAAGAAGCACCAAAGAAAAAGTCTAAGAAGTCTAAGAAGGCTGAAGAATCCGAAGATGAAGAAGAAGATTCTGAAGACGATGATGAAGATGAAGATGACGAAGACGTTGAAGAATTTGTTATCTGCACTTTGTCTCCAAAGTTCCAATACCAACAAACTTTGGACATCACCATCAACCCAGATGAAGAAGTTTACTTTGTTGTCACTGGTTCTTACCCAATTCACTTGACTGGTAACTTGGTTGAACACCCATACGACAATGATGAAGAAGACTTTGGTTCTGATGAAGACGAAGAAGATGAGTACGATTTAACTCCAGATGAAGATGAATTGGCTGAAGGTGATTACGACATTAACGATTTGGAAGACGAAAGTGACGTCGAAGCCAAGATTGAAGAATTAGTCGAAGAAGAAGAAGCTGAAAAGGCTGAAAAGGCTTTGGAAAAGATCAAGAAGGCCAAGAAGGAAAACAACAAGAAGCGTGCTGCTGAAGAAGTTGAAGAAGAAGAAGAAGAAGAAAAGCCAGAACCAAAGTTGACCAAGAAACAAAAGAAGGAAGCTGCTAAGAAGGCTAGAGAAGCTGAAGCTGCCTCCAAGGCTGTTGAATTCAAGAAGGATTTGGAACAAGGCCCAACCAAGGCTTCTGGTAAGAAGGTTACCACCAAGAAGACTCTAGCTGGTGGTGTTGTCATCGAAGACCGTACCGTCGGTAAGGGTCCAACTGCCAAGAACGGTTCCAGAGTTGGTATGAGATACATTGGTAAGTTGACCAAGAACGGTTCTGTTTTTGACAAGAACACCAGTGGTAAGCCATTTGTTTTCACCTTGGGTAAGGGTGAAGTCATCAAGGGCTGGGATGTCGGTATTGCTGGTATGGCTGTTGGTGGTGAACGTCGTGTTAACATTCCATCTGCTTATGCTTACGGTAAGAGAGGTGCTCCAGGTGCTATTCCACCAAACTCTGATTTGACCTTTGACGTCAAGTTGGTTTCTTTGAAATAAGATTGATATATTTTTATTGCTTGCGATGGAAATACCATACACTTTTTTGGGAAAAATAATCATATAATATTATATAAGGGACTTGTACTAATAGTAATCATATATACAGCTATAGCTTTATACTGTTATTGTTAAAGACTTTTTGAGTAAGTAGTTTATGTAGAGGTGCATGATGGTGCGCAATATTGACATATGGAAGTGAAGGAATGGAGTATTCAGATTACAAATTTGATGATGAGAATGGTTGAACTTTGGAGATTCCGAATCTTGTATTCAACGCAAGACTTATCTAACAAATATGATCAGATGAATGGCAAACCAACTTTTCCAATTTCTCCTCATCTCACCAAAATGCAGAACGTCGGCATTTCACAAAATTTTCGTTTAATTTTCAAAAATTTCAACATCAACAAAAATCTCACATCACGAGAATTCTCTCTGAACAACACACAATCAGAACAACAACGAAAAAGGAAGAGAAGAACAAGAGATGCTGCGTGTCTTTGAGAAGTTGTTGAAGTCGCTGGCAAACCTGCTTGCGTCTGTTGGTAAA
>JAJLVX010000150.1:0-19461 GCA_030564525.1 Liangdongia berthetii | reverse complement strand
ATATAGTTCTCTCTCATGAACTTGTCTCTCATTGAGACAGACCTCCTGTATTTATATTGTCACAACTTACTAATATACATAGTTGCTTGCTCATGACACTTGCTTGCTTTAGTAGAATCAATTCTTAATAATATTCTCTTGGTTATTACACTGCAAGTCACATGATCATAAAACACATTTAGTAACTGGTAATGCTCACAAACAGTTGTCCCCAAAAACAATCAACTACTAACTCTAAGCCACGAGGCTTGTAAACTAATAATAAAGAGTTTAAATAGCAATTGCAGCTTTGTGCGTGGATCTGTAATTACTGGAAGTAGTTTACTTGGATCGTGATTCGTCACTTGCAAAAGTCGTAATTGGTAAATACATATGTACATATGTTATATAATATAAATATTATTATTTATACCTGCATAAATTTACGATATTATATAACAATATTCAAATATCAATCACCAGCTTAATTCATTTTCATGAGAGAAAAAAATTTGGATAATTTATTATTTTCGATTTTGATTGAGAATACTATAAGACCTAAACTTTAAAGTAATGAAAATTGTTGAAAGGCCTAATTAATGCAATATTTTAGTTCTTAGGTAAACTTCAAGTTTTTTCATAATACTTGGTGCAGCTAGCCTGGGTCCTCTGTGTCATGTGCTATACAATAAGCCTTATTCAAATGAATGCAGGGGGTGTTCCTGAATAGTTATAACCTATTAGTTGTGGGCCCAGCACTACTACTATAATCTATTCATATGTTTTTCATTTTTGCATTTGATATAACGATCATCTATGTGATATTGACGATAAACGAGTCACGACTCACGAGACTCTTATAATCTATGTGTATGTGACATTGTTGGTCAATGGTCATGTAACATGTTGGTTCCGGCTCCAGAAGTCTTAAATTCAGGGTCTAATAAGTGAAACACGAGAAGACCATGCATCTAATACAGATTGAACTGCTCCATACCACTTATTTAGGCATCAACTGGCATCACAGTCTCCCATACTGCACAGCCCACTTATTAACTACAGTCTGCTACGTAGTACTACTACTAGAGTGATCACTGATCAGTCTACTACTAGACAGTAGACTAGTACTACTTAGTAGTGAGATACCGATTCATGATACATACGTATGTTGAAATGAAGTACAACTAGTAGTACTTGTACTACTACAGTAACCAGTTTACTACCTAGCACTTACTAGTTTGATTTGCGTCTAATTCAAAGTTTGAAACATATCATATGCATGTGAAGTTTGAACGTATTTAGGTCAACCGTCATACATATGTATGTACTTTCACTGTTCACATGAAAAATGAAAACTGTAACTTGTACGCTGTACGTAGAATCTGGATTATGAACGGACCATGGTAGACTGTGTAGTATCATGTACATATGTACTACTAGTACGTCTGCTACATATATTTTTTACACCTAACTCTAGTTCAAACTTCAAAGTTCAGTCTTCTACTCAGTCACCAGTCTGAGCAGTGAGCAATGAGCATCCTTGATTCTTGACTAGTATAATTGTACAACCTCTAAGCGATGAAGTAGGTGTTTATAGAAAATTGTGTAGTGTGAATTTGAGATTTGGATACGAATGTGAATACACATGTACATGTACATATGTGTAATTATATGTTCCATGATGCTTTAATCCCTCGGGAATCCCTCTATTTCAGGAAAGAAAAGAAGCGTATAAAAGTACCATGATATGATCGATCATAGTAGTACTACTACAGTCTACTACTATGTGCTCAGTGCTCAGTGCTTACTACTACTTATGTACTACAATTCTAATTATAACTTATATAAGTAACATAGGCATTAGACTGTCTGCTGTCAAATGTTCTTTGATTTGTCAAACAATAGATGACATATGAATCATGATAGTGGTCCGTGGACACTGGACACTGGACAGTGGACTCTGGAGACTATAATGATTAATGATTAATTACATGAATCATAAAAAACTACTACATATTCCAAAGTTCAAACACATACTACATAATACATATGATAGTAGCTAGTAGTTACTCAAGTGATTTATAGAAGGGAGTAAAGTGTAGATACTAGACAGTGGACACTGGACAGTGGACACTGGACACAGCCAGGACTCAGAGTCAGGAGTACAAACTGTAATTAAGTTGTAACTGGTTACTATAGCACTGGGACCAGGAGGGTCCAGGATAAATGCGCGAAGTTATAATGCAGCACATTGCACACGCAAGGCGTAAAATTATCACGATTCACTAGAATTCAGTTCTGAGTCCTGACTCTGAGTCTCTTAACTACGTACAGCACTTAGCCAAATGATGTGCTTAATGTATTTCCAGTGAATAATGGTGCACAAAATAATCTGTATATAACCTCCTAGACATTTTCTCTGAATCAATACTGGTTCTTGCTTATACAGTGAACTAATGCCACTCGAAAATGCCACTGAACCCGGACAAGATGTTAAGGCCAAGCCCTGTTTTAAGCCCCATGAAAGACCCTAAAAAATGTAAACAATTCTTGCGGAAATCCTTTCATGCATCTTTCAATAAAGGAACAGGACGCTGCAGTTACACTGGCGAAGAAAATCCTTCACTCAAGAAAGACCCTAATAGGCTAATAAACATGGTTTGGCCTTTTTTGAAGTTGAGATTTGAGATTTGAAAACTGATCTGGGTGTTTTGAAGATTTGATTTGCCAATTTACACCTACCAATTTCCGTTCTATTTCTTCTTAACAACCAATCATTTTTGAATTCAAAACCAATTGCTATGATTACTACTAACTTACTATCAACGTTGACTATTTTAGCCACTGTTGCTTCTGCCTCTGACTTTATTGCATTTTCTGGTGAGCGTTGTGACGGTCAAGGTGGTGCTATTGTTGACTTCTTGGGGTGTACTGACTTGGGTAACCGTCATTCTTTCAAGTTTACAGGTTCTACTCCATTCTCATCCACTACTAATTATGTGTCTTTTTGGACAAAAGGTGGCTGCAGAGGTAATGAAAATGGCTACTTAAACATCAAGCTTAATCAATGTTACCGCATTGATGCTGGTGGTAATGTGGTTTCTGGTAAAGCTTATGATTACCACCACCATGTTTCTAGTGTTGATTGGACAGACGAGACATGTCCTGGGACTAATGACGAGTATGCTGTCTTTAAAAGAGATACTGTTGACGATGTCATTGTCTTTGATGGTAACATCACACTTACCCCAGTTGATGACTCAGATTCCAAACCATTTTACATCTATGATGATTACACTGTTGACTTTGAAGAAGCTGCTAAAAGATTGAAACAAGCATCTGCTTATGAAGAATTGTCTGTTCCAGTCAACTTGACTGTACCAATTAGTTTTTGGTCTAAAGTTTATGCAAAGTTATTTGATTATGTTGTTGCTTCAACTTAATTCAATGGATTTAAAGTGTGAGATTTGAAACTGATACTAACAACCACACAGGCTCATTACACTTTAATTTGCTTAATATTCTGATTCTTGAAAACAGGGATGCAATTTTCAGTCAACGAAAATAAGAACTCTGGTACTGATTTATCTTTTGACTTCCATTTACAATGATGCAGTTGACGCAGAGGGTGTTCAATAAAACACAACAAAAAGGAGAAAAAAGATATACATCTCATGTTTTAAGATATCAACTGTGCCACCAGCAACAGGTACTGATGTTGTTTATAAGGTTCCTGAGTCATATTCAAAAGACAAAGGTTGTCTAAATTGGTTGGACATTTCAACACTTGTGATCAGCCTTGCCTTGCTTGCAAGTTATACTGGACATATGAAATACTATTAGTGATGATTATATGAGTCTGGACTCTGGAAGCTATTGATGCATTTTTTGTGATTGATGATTGCAAGGGAGATGGGTATTATCTTTCTATTACTTGGCACTAGCTCTTTTGCCTTTGGTAATTTATATACACACTACAATCAAAAATAAAACTAGCATTACACATACGATTAAACATCAACATTCTTAGCCGCAAATTTGACGCACTTTGACAAGAACCAGTTTGGTGCAGTAATAGCGCCTTCTAAAGAAACAGACAAACACCCAATATCTAGTTTTGGCTTTTCTGTAGTTGGACCAAAGTCAACAAACTTTCTTCCCTCTTTTAAGGCAATTTCAATCACTCTTTGCATCATGACAAAATATACTTTATAATCTTTTCCATTCTCGTAATCAATGCCTTGGATATCTGTTGTAATTGTGTCTCCTAATCTAAACAACACACAAGAAGCCAATACTCTTCCATTCAATTGCAAAAATAGCAAAGTTCTATCTTGATTATCATTGACCTGGTTCAAATCACTTATGAATTGTTGTGTTGGATCTATCAGCACTGATGTATTCCCACCTTCTTTTCTCTTATTTGCAATGTTTTGCCACAACTCAATGATCTTAGTACATTGACTGGAACTAAAATCAGAAACTTCAATAACTTCACCACCTTCCTCTTGGAACTTTGAATCCTTGTTTCTATATTTGATGCTTTTGAGGTATTCATTCAAAGATTTGTTTTTGTATGGTCTCAAGTCAGCAATATGTGAAGGTGGAAGTAAAACTTTGGACCAACCAGATGGTTCAATAGCTTGAGCACTTGGTTCATTCTTATAAATTGGATCAATAATCATCGAACATCTTTCACAACAACATAAGCCTGCATTCCAATTTTTGATAGCATCCATCACAGCAGCTGAACGAGCAACAGGTTTCTTTGTGCTTGAGGTATAAAAAGTAGCTCTTCTAAATGGCCATAGAAATCCAACCAATCCAAAATTAACACATAACATCTTGGACATGGATTGTTTGCCAGCAAGTGACGATAGCACTGAACCTAATCTTCCCTTCACCGCAGCAGTTAAATCATAATCTTGAACAACAGACAAACAAACCAATGCTTCAGTATTTAACAATTTGTTATAAAATATCTTTGCCCTTTCCAAATCTTCTTCACATTTATAATCACTCTCCATGCAAACATCTGACGTATCACGAAGGTTTTTAGCAGCAGCTTCTTTTTGCTTCTTCAACAATTTTTTCAATTGGTTCTTGGATAAAGGCTTTACATCTTGGACCAAAGTTAAAACAGAATCACTAGAACTAAATTCAGTATCAAAAATTAGTTTGTTTTCATCCAACACTTCCCAACCTCTAACATTTTCATAACTTGCAGGGACTGGTTTTGTGGTTTGATCTTGTTCTTTGTATACTCTTAAGATTTGACATTTCAAACCATTCAAATGACACTTTGAATATGCTTCCATCAAGGCCATTGCAGAATCACCAGAAATATCTGCATTTGATTTGTTGTTGTATGTGATTAAATTTGCAAATGCTTTCTTTTGGTTTTGAGTCAAGGTTGATAAATCAATCACCTCAACTTTCAAGTCATTAGTTTTCTTTGGTGGTTTTGTAGAAAAATGAGCACACACAAGAGACAAGATTGAGCATAATAGTATGACCCCGAAGATCACTGGTGTTGAAATACTGTTTTTTGTAGCAAAATAAGGTCTTTGTGTGTTAACCAATGTTAATACAAAAGAGACAAAAGTCAGTATCAAAGAAATGGAAGCAAACACCCAATAAAATATCATAAAGTTTTGAATCATTTTCAGATATTTCACGTTAGTTTCACCAATATTGATCAATGAAATGAATATACTTAAAACTGAAGAAGAAATGACGAATCCTATAGCCTCAAAGTATAGTGAACTTTCTCTTTTGAACATTTTGAGAAATCTAGTATCAGTTTCTTTTGTATTTGCTAATGCATCAACATTTAATTGAACAATACCGATTGTAAGCAAGACTTGTGATATGGAAACAACCAATAGGATAAACCTTGATTTTTTCAAAGTTGCCTTGATGAACACAAAATTTATAAACACAATCAAAACTATGCAACCAGTCAATATTGAGCCCAAATAGAAGATAGCCAATACCGTTATAACTGTATCACTTGGTGTTTGCATTGATGGGTCGGTGTTTGGATACAAATAAGGTACTGATGTGCAAGAGACCACTTTGGAAATAATATTCAGAGCAAAGATGAGTATAACCAAAACTTGAAAAGCATAAAACAATCTGCGTACCAATTTCGATTTTGCTTTGATCTTCTTCATTTTGGATTCATTGTTATTGAGACATATGAGCATAAAGAGTATAACATCCAAACCAATAGCAATGAAAGGAGCAGATGTAACCATATGTCTACCATCTGGGGAAAGTTGAGCATACAAAATGGCAAACACGACATTCATAAGAATATCCACGACAAATAATGAAGGTTTGGATAGTAATGTTGACAGAGTTAGCCAATGCTTATAATGGTATTTGCCTTTGCCTAGCCATGTTTGAGATTTTGTTTTCATGGATGAGAAGATCATGGTGCCTGTTTAACTTGTTTAATGTGTGGGTATAATAATATATCTTGGTGATGAACTTGTATACTGTTGAAACCAACTTCTCAGCATTTAGGGAATGTTTTGTCACTTATCCTTCAAGTCTGTTTTATAGATTTGTATCCATCCAGCTTGTTTTATTTTTGTATTGTTTACAATAGTAGTTTGAGTCGAAGAAGCACAGCCTGCATTGAACCTTCAACGGGGTGAGCAGGGCATATAAGCCCAATAGGGAATATCACCATGATCCATAGGGACAGTAACATCACGTTCATCCGCTATTTTTAGACGTGGATAGTACTGGATATGTAACAGCCACCCAGCACTAAAATATGTTACATCGTTGGCTTTGGTTGAAAGGGTTTAACAGGCGATTAGTAAACCTTATATCCGATTAAATAATCAATACGGGTAACAACATAGCCATGTGATACAAAGTATGAATATGCATATATATGCAGATATATGCAGTGGTCAAGTAGTAAACTCAGTGATTAACTCTACGACACTACCTTAATTTATTATAATATATTAGATAAACACAAACAGTTAAACGGTTGAAGTCTTTGGCTCAACTTCAGTGAGAACAGAATCACCATTCACAAGATCATTAATATAATCACGCTTACGGTTTTGATACCTATCAAACCACACCAAAACAAACAGAAAAGGAACTTGAACACAAGCCATTGATAACCCCATTCTCATACCAGACGCAAATTTAGGTGCGTACTTAGTATTGAACAACTTCAAATTAATTGGAACAGTAGCAAATGCATTGATCAAATTCAACGAGCCAAGAGTTATAGCCTTGAGCTGTTTATCTTCACCAGTCATTTCATTTGCCCAACTAACAACAATAACAGAGACTGGTGCACATACACCAATGATAGAATAAGCATAGAATTCAGCACCTCTAGAAACATCCCATACAACCAGAATTGCTAAACCAGAGATCCAGAATAACAACAGAACAAAATATGTTTCATAGTACTTTCTTCTAAAGTCAACAACAACACCACAGACAAGGCACAAAACAGCCTTAACACCAGATTGAATTGTTGGAATGTTGTTTCTGTTATAAATATCGTATCCTTGTGCCTTTAAAGTGATTGACCAATATCCACCAGCACTCTCAGTCATTTGGCTAATCACGTATGCCAGAACAAAGATATAAAATTGCCATGATGTCAAGGCTCTTTTGAAAGCACCAATGTTTAACTTGTTTGTACTTTCAACATTACGAACCACACTTGTTTGTTCATGAATCCAATCCAGTTCTTCCACGGATAAATAAAAATTTGGTTGTTTGTTTGCTGGATCTTGTGGCAATACTAAAAATCCAAAGATAGCCACTGGAATAGAGATACAAAAATCAATGACAAATGGCCATTTCCAAGCTGGTAATCCACATTTCCCATCTAAAGAAACAACTCTTGACTGTAACAACCCACCAACCATTGGACCAACACAGCCAGAAAAGATATAGATTGAAGAACGAGAAACTAAAATTTCACGAGGGTAGAATAAACCAAGAATATAAAATAATGATGGGTATGAAAACCCTTCAAGAGCACCTTGGATAGCCCTAACAACAACCAAAGAGCCATAGTTCTTGGTAGTAATCACAAGGATACATAACAAAGACCAAGCAACTTCAAAAATTGGGAAAATATAGTTGATTCTATATTTCGTCAATAAGATTGGCCCCAAAAGACCAAAAGCGGCATAGCACATAGAAAATGCTTCTGTTAACCAATTATATTGGTCACCTCTCATATGGAAATCTTCTTGAAGACCACTCACATAAGCATAAGATAAGTTTGAAGAGTCAAGATATTTAATGAAAAAGGTGAAACATGTAAAGGTCAAGACAAAACAATCCAATTTGAAGATGGTTTTCTTTTGAGAAGCAGTGGTACCAGCAGGATACCAAACAAAAAACTCATTATTCGACTTTACTGAGGACTTTGGGTTTGTATTGGAAAAGAAGAGCTTCTTTTTAACTTCCCAGGGAATCTTGAATTGAGAAAAGTCTTTGACTTGATTGTGGTGGACGTCATCGTCAATGTCTGAGCCATAAATTGAACCAGAGCGAGAACCTGAAGCAACAGCAACATCAACGTTTTGGTTGTCTTTAATTTCCTCTGAAAGGTCTGTAGTGTGGTGCATCGTTGTATATAGTGGAAGGCTAAAAACAACGACGAAGCAAGAAACCATCTAGCCTTTTATAGTTATAGCAGAACAGCAAACACCATTGCCACCACCCCAACTAATCCCTAATGCCCCCTTATCTCTTTTCTCGACCAATCTTCCCTTTAGGCAGCTTTTGTGGACAAACACTAAATAATACCACCCATCGTTCCTCATCATACTCCGCTTGACACACCATAAAAAAACAGAATGAGACAAAACAGAGCTGCAAGCCCGACTCACCGACCGACAGTCGAGACTGGAGAAGACTCCACATAGTCACACAGTGGCAAGCACTGGCAAGTGGCAAATGAAAAGGCATTGCGAAGCGTAGCATCGACCTTCCTGCAAAGCTTTCCAAAGGACCCCTTGAAAACCAGCCAATCAGCCGTTGGATCGCTGTGCTTTGTTTACTTAAAAGAATTTAGAGGAACAACTGTGCATTTCCCTCTTAAAAAGAATAAGAAGAACACATTTACACAACTCTGAAGCTTGCTAAGTTGTTATAATCATCAAACCCTGCAAGTCATAAATATATTCAGATTTATCATGACTCTTGCTCCAAATGACCATGTTGTGATTGTTGGTGCCGGTACTTTTGGATTATCAACCGCATTGGAATTACTAAGAAACGGCCATAAGAACGTCTCCATTATCGATAGATATCCAGTCCCATCACCTTTAGCTGCTGGTAATGATGTCAACAAGATTTTCCAAATAAACAGTCTGGATCCTGGTTTTTATTCAGAATTGGTTTTGGAATCTTATCGTAAATGGAGCACTGATAAGGTTTATAAACCTGCTTTCCATGAAACTGGTGTGTTATATTTGGCTTCGACTCCAAAATCAATCGAAGCTGCTGAAAAACGAACTAAATTGTTGAATGAACTTGGTATTAAGGCTAAATTATTGGAGAATACCGAGATTAGCGAAGCTCTAAACAACTTTGATGATACCACTCGTTTTAAGAATTCAAAGGCGACTTTCCAAACAGAAAAAGCTGGCTGGACATATGCTGCATTGGCATTACAAAGAGTTGCGGAAGAAGCTGTTAAATTAGGTGCTAAGATCGTTACTGATGCTGTTGAAGAACTACTTTTTGATGATGAAGGAAAATCAATTGGTGTTAAAACATTCTCTGGCCAATATATCTATGCAACCAAAACTGTTATTGCTGCTGGTGCAAGTTCAATCAGACTATTGGAATTTGAAGGCCAATTATTAGCTAAATCTTGGACTGTGGGTCATATTAAACTCGAGCCTGAAGAAATTGAAGCTTTAAAGGGCATTCCAGTTGTGTTAGATTATGAAGATGGGTTTTTATTTGAGCCTGATGCTAATGGAGATTTGAAATTTTGTAATGAATTCCCAGGTTATATCAATCTTGAAAAGATTCCAAGCAATAAAGATATTGTTTCTGTTCCATCATATAGACAAAGTTTACCATTGGAAGCTGTGATTTACATGAGAAGATTATTATCCAAGACATTCCCAAGTCTATCCAATAGACCTTTCAACGTGGCTACAATTTGCTGGTGTACAGATACTGCAGATCGTCATTTCTTGATAGGTGAACATCCAAAGCATCCAAATTTAGTTTTAGGTACTGGTGATTCGGGCAAAGGTTTTAAATTCATGCCAATTATTGGTGAATACATTGCAAGTGTTGTGTTGAAAGGCGATGAAGGTTTAGATGAACAAAAGAGAGAAGCTTGGAAATGGAGACCTGAAACTGCTGTGAATAGAGATATCTATGATTTACAACATAGAAGCGGTGGCAGCAATAAGATTAAAGATTTAAAAGATATCAAAGAATGGAGTGACGGAACTGATAACTTAACAGAAAAGGTTGCTGGTCTTGAACTATAACGATTTAAAGTTTATTGATATGGCATTATAAATAATCCTTTAAATAAATACATAATAAACTATAAGTAATAGATATTAGACTGTAACTTGTAAGCCAAACAATAAACCAACGAAGATGTTAGACCTTATTAATATTACTAACATATTATTAAGCAAGGGGTACTTTGAGTCACATGACACATGTGCCCCAACCAGAGAATTATTCCTCGTTTTTTTTTCATGTCGTGTGACGTCACTGCGCATTCCATCACCAAACTCTAAACGCTGGCCAGAAAACAAATTGAAGTATCCCTTTTTGAACTTTATCCCTTTTCAGCTTCCCAATCGAACTGGATTAGATAAGTTGGTTTTGTATATCGTGCTGAGGTATTCATAATCGTTGTTATCACCAATCGTTGTTGTTCTTGTTGTTATTGCTAGTTACCGGTGGGTCGTGATAGAGAAAGTGGCCCCTTTGCACAACAAATACACAGAGAAAGCAACTGGGGGAATCTGGAGTACTGACGCGGTCTCAAGATAGTTTCACTGATTTATAAACATCAGGCATCAGAACAATAAATATTAAATATCAAACAGCAATGTCGGACGGATACCACGAACTACAGGTCAAGGACTCGTACCTGGTTGGTAAGCCTTTGCTTTACTTCACAACTTGCTTTGTTAGTGTTGGTGTGTTGCTATTCGGTTTTGAACAAGGTGTTATGAGCGGATTATTAACAAATGCTCGGTTTAAAGATTATTTCAACGATCCGTCAAGCGCTGCTATTGGAACCATGGTTGCCATTTTGGAAATTGGTGCTTTGATTTCATCCTTATTATCTGGAAAGATTAGTGATAAGGTTGGAAGACGGCGTACAATCCGCTATGGGTCTTTAATATTCTGCGTTGGTGGGTTATTACAAGCATTTTCAGGCTCATTCACCATGCTGACAATTGCGAGATTCATTAGTGGGCTTGGTGTTGGATTATTAACGACTGTGGTACCAGTGTATCAAACGGAAATTTCACCTCCACATTCCAGAGGCCGTTTGGCTTGTGTTGAATTCACAGGTAATATCATTGGCTACGCTAGTTCTGTCTGGGCAGACTATTTCTGTTCGTTCTTTGAATCAAATTTGGCTTGGAGATTACCATTATCCATCCAGGGGGTAATTGCTCTTGGATTATTCTTTGGCTCTTACATCATTGTGGAAAGTCCAAGATGGCTATTAAGTCATGATCATGATGCCGAAGGCATTGTTGTCATTGCTGATTTGACCGCAGAAGGTGATGTTCAAGCGGAAAACGCAAGAAATGAATATAGAGAAATTAAAGAAACAGTGCTATTGCATAGACTTGAAGGTGAAAGTTCATACTCTTATATGTTTAAAAGATATAAAAAGAGAGTTTTCATTGCAATGTCTGCTCAGGCATTTGCTCAATTAAATGGTATCAATGTTATTTCCTATTATGCCCCTCTGGTGTTTGAACAAGCTGGTTGGCATGGTCGTGATGCTTTATTAATGACTGGGTTTAATGCTATTATTTATGTGGCAAGTACTTTATTACCTTGGATCGCAATTGATAAATGGGGGAGACGTCCAATTTTGCTTTCTGGTGCTATCATCATGGGTCTTGCTTTAACGGCTATTTCGTATTCATTATACATCAATTCAGAAGCTACAAGACATTACGTTGTTACATTGGTGATTATTTTCAATGCCGCATTTGGTTATTCTTGGGGGCCAATTCCTTGGTTTATTGGTACAGAGATTGCTCCTTCAAGTATCCGTGCTAAAGTTGCTTCATTATCAACTGCTTCAAATTGGGCATTCAATTGGCTTGTGGGTGAAATGACTCCAATTTTACAAGAACTAATCACTTGGAGATTATATTTGATTCATTCAACATCATGTTTCATTTCATTCTTTGTCGTATATTATGTTTATCCAGAAACAGCTGGTGTTTCATTAGAAGATATGGATTCCATTTTTGATGATCGTTCTTCACATTTTAGTTATCATGGAACAGGTTCATCCTCAACACATTTAGACATTGAAGCTCAATCTGCTTATGGTGAAATCAGTGAAGGTGATGTTCAACCATCAGGTGCTGCTTTAGCTCGTCAACAGGCTTTGACACAAAGTATTCATGATTTCAGTACACCAAACCTTCTGTCTAAAAAATCAGATGGAAGTTTCATAAGACCTTCAACACCACAATATATTCCACCACCTGGTTCTCAGCAATTAACTTCAAGTGTTGAACCACCGGCTATTGAAGAAATTATAAAGTTTAAGAATAGTGATCAACATTCATTAGGTTCTTCAATTAGAAGATCAAGTGCTACAGTTAGTTCTGTTATAGGGAAAATTTTGAAAAAAAAGAAAAAGAATGGAAATAATGACAACAATAACGATAACAATGAAGATGAAGATGCTACTGATGATAATGAAAGTGTGTTAACATCTGATCAGGAGAGTGTTTCCTCCCAAAGTCATATAACTGGGTGATTAAAAAAAATACCATACAAATTAAATGAATCACGACGTTAAAAACCCTTCTATTTATATAAATTGATTTTTTATAATGGATCAGGCAATCTTCTATACACTTTAACGTATTTAGAACCATTATTACGAGCAACTTTCTTACCTTCTTCAGTACTTTCTCTCATTATCTTGACACATTCATCATTATTTTCCCATTCTTCACCAACCCTTTCAAATAATGGGTGCTCATCCAAATGTTTAACCATCCAGTTGTGTAAGTCCAAGACATCAGTAATGGTGTATATTATCCCACCTTCACGTAAAACAAATGCATATTCAGATAACAAGGTGTTTGTAATGATTCTAGCCTTGTGTTTTCTTTGTTTAAAATGAGGATCTGGGAAACAGAAAAACATCTTTTCCAGTTGGGCCTTATGGAAAAAATTTGGTAAAAACTTCATGGCATTACCTCTCAAAACATTAATGTTTTGATATCCATTTGTTTCAACAGATTTTTGACGTAAAGCAATAATACGATCTTCAACATAATGTGTAACTTGAACTCTAATCTCCATACCTAAAATCAATTTATCTGGGAATGCAGGGGATAAATCGATCATCAACCCACCAAACCCACAACCAATATCAGCGATTGTAACTTGTTTAGTCATCTCATTCTTGGA
The DNA here is from genome assembly GCA_030564525.1 of Liangdongia berthetii. NCBI lineage: Eukaryota > Fungi > Ascomycota > Saccharomycetes > Phaffomycetales > Wickerhamomycetaceae > Liangdongia > Liangdongia berthetii. The sequence goes on along the minus strand of JAJLVX010000150.1, from coordinate 5,811 downwards.
TTCATCATAAAACTTTGGATATAATTTTGACCAGTCCATTTCATCTGGAGATGCTGGGTATTCCAATTGATGATCGGAAAATGGGTTGGAATGTGCACGTTGTCTATAGAATCTCTTTCTTGGTAGTTCAATCTCGTCCTTCTCTTCTTTCAAGGAACTAGCATCAATCTTGACATGTTTTAAAGTCTTTCTTTTTTCTTCTTGCTTCACACGATATTGCTGACGTTTTAAAGAACGTTCACTAACGACTGGTGCTTGCTGTTCTGTGGAAACAGATTCAACTGGTTGTTCAACTGCTGTCACTGGAGTATTTTCAACTTGTTCACTCATCTTATAGTAAGCTCCGTTATCTTTATTAAATGCACTTGATCTGTATTTAATACTCATCTCATATCATTAATATTTTTTTTGGAAAAATTTGAGCTGCCATCATCGCAAGTGACACTAAAGCGTGGGCGTACCAGCAAAATTAGTGAATTCAGTGAATTTGAAGCAAATAATGTATGATGTGATCCTTATTTTATTGGATCATATCATTGTTATTTCTTTATTCAGTTTGAATATTGAATAAAACAGTAAATAAATGGTTTGATTATTAAATTATGGAACATTTTCACACTTTTCTTAAGTTTAACAAGTGCGCGCGTTCGATTCGCAAGAAATTCAAGTTAAACCAAAAAACTGTGAAAAGTAGAAGGCCCCAAAACGCAACAAGGCCTTTTGGAAAAGAACAAAATACTACAACTATATGCGGTGGTGACTAACACCTGGAGGTTACAGGAACAAATATTATTCTTACTCATCCCCAGCTTTACAACTGTCAACGAGGGTGAACACTAGTGAATAAGAATTAACAACCCTTATAAACAGTATCAAAGGACCCTACATCAAAATTACACCCCTCCTCCCCTCACCACTAAAGATGATTCGCATTGTTTACCAAATTGAAAAACAAAAGGCTAATAAAATAGAAGAAGCTCCCCGTGTTTTTTTTTCCAGTACACTTCTTCAACACTTTCTTTATGTATCATCATGCAGTTAAATGCAATATACCAAACGGTGCCAATTGTTCGGCACTGTTAGTAAAATGCCTTAAGAAAAATAGACCAAGTGCCGTTAGTACACCATAAGACAATTGGCACTATAGGCTTAGTGACAAATACTCTTTTCTTATGGGTTCTTCAAACCAATGTTTAGGACGATAGGAAATAAATAGGTGATTTGAATTTTGCCCCAGACTCCAGTTGTCCTAGTTTACCTATACAGAAGAAAGGAAAAATTTCGCTCAAGCTTTAGTGGAACTTCAATATTTTATAAATGTAAAATTATTTCCACTTAAGACTTTGGTTCATCATTTATCCTTTTAATAATACGATAATACCTGGATCCTGTATCTAGCTGAGCAGATAACTTCTTCTTTTATCTAAACTTGTTGCAGTTTAAATATATTTTACTTCATTCTGACGTCATTAAGAGTCATTATAAAAAGACGTACTATTAATTATTATAATACTCAACATTAATATCATGGATGCTAAGACTTCAGCAACAACCAGTGGTACTGAATTAACAGATTACAAACTAGGTGAAAGTGACCAGATTGACAATAATTTTGAAAACACCAGTATAGATGATATTCCATTAGGTACAACTATAACTGCAGAAGAAGCCAAGGCAAAAGGTCTACAAGTTGTTGATGTTCAAGGTGGTGATGAAACTTTTGCCTTTCAAGAAGAGTGGGACCCACAAGTTCCACCAATTACCCCAGAACAAGAAAAGAAACTATCAAGAAAAGTGTTTTTGATCATTGTTGGGTTTGCATCACTAGTGGATTTGGTGTTATACATGGTTAAAGGTACTTTATCATATGCTTCAATTAGTGATACGTTTTGGGATGATACTGGATTAGACCAAAATAAATATAACAATGTGAATACTATTTTTTATGTGGGCTATATTGCAGGTCAAATCCCAGGGTCTTACTTAATGCAAAAGTTATCAATCTCTAGATTCTTATTCATAAATGTATTCTTTTGGGCCTTGATTACATTTTTACATTGTGCTGCTTATAATTATGGTGGTGTTATTGTATTAAGATTCTTCTTAGGATTTTTCCAAGCTGTTGCAGTTTCTTCATTAACAATCACTATGGGACAATTCTTGACAGCAGCAGAAAAGGCTTCAGCAGCACCTATTTTCTATACAACCTGTGTTGGTGTTTCAATTCCTACTGGGTTTATATCGTTTGGTACACTATATGCTAAAAACAGTATTCCAAATTGGAAATTTTATATGATTATTATTGGTGGGTTAGCTTTGATCTTAAGTGTTATTGTATTGATTTGGTATCCAGATAATCCAGTCAAGGCTAAATTTTTATCCACTGAAGAGAAAATTTGGGTTATCAGAAGAGTTCAAGAAACTACTGGGTCTGCAATTGAACAAAAGACATTTAAAAAAGATCAATGTTGGGAAGCTTTTAGAGATCCAATCACCTGGTTGTTTGGGTTATACTTTTTGTTAATGATGTTGTCAAATAACTTGATTTATCAACAAAATTTGTTGTTTAAAGATATGGGTAATATCACCAATTTGGATGCTACTTTAGTTTCTGTTGCATCTGGTGGGTTTGCATCCATTTGTTCTTTGTTATCAGGGTACATCATGTACAAGATTCCAAATACTTCTGCCTTTTCAAGTGCTTTATGGACAATACCTTCATTGGTTGGTTCTATTGTTGCAGTTGCTTTACCATATGATAATAAATACGGGTTATTGGCTGGTGTTTGTCTTGCTTCTCCATTATTTTCATCAGCCTTTATTATTGGGTTTTCATGGAATGGTACAACATGTTCAGGGTATACCAAGAAAATTGTTAGAAATGCATTTGGTATGTTTTGGTATGCCGTTGGTAATATTATTGCACCGCAACTATGGCAAGAACATGATGCACCAAGATATGTTCCAGCATGGTGTGTTCAAATTATATTGTCGTTTTTTGTTGCACCATTGACATTGATTGTTATTTGGTTTATTTTAAGAAAACGTAACCAAGAAAGGGCTCTTCATATGGCTGAACAAAAACATAGTGGTGTTATTAATGAAGGTGATCACGAAGTTGTTGTGAATTTAGCAGCTTTGGATTTGACTGATTTGCAAAACAAGTCTTTTGTTTATCCTTTGTAAGAGGGGGTTACTTCATTAATACAATTCAATTAATTTTGCAATGTATTAAATTGCATAATTTGTTTTTATTCAACACACTATACAAATGATGGAGACCTTTAGGGGCTTTATAGTCACCATCACATTATATATACTACACGACTAATATGATATTCAAATGATTAACTGAGGCTTGTATTTCTTTTTTTTTTCTGATGAGAGCTTTGAGTTTGAAGCTAGTGTGAGATATGAGACCTTTGAAAAAGTCAGTCTTAATATATTTGCAGTAACTTTCCTTAGATTTATTCATGATTCTATCTATCTGCATTGTACTACTATATATCATTGTACTACTATATATCATTGAGTATAATAATAGAATTGAACTGTAAAGCTTAAAGGATGTCCTCATACACTATCACTCCACCAAGACAGTACCCACCAAGGGGAAGCGCTTGTCTAGTTGAACCAAAAGACAAAGAGAGACCAATGTCAAAACAATACATGAAGATATATGAAGAATATTTCAATGAACTCAACAAGACTGCCGATAGTACGCCTGATCTTAGAGCTGGCCGTTGTTCATATACCGAGATGTTATTATATTTGAAGGACAGACAACAAAAACGCTGGAAAGGTCGTATGAAGGTTGCAAAGAAAATTGTTTTGATACTTGGTAGTGTTTTGTTCTTATTGTACATTGGATATATCATTTGTATAACGTTGGGATTGGAATTTGTGCACAAGTTTTGATTTATGTCATGGTTTTGATATGCATAGAAATGAACGGTAGACAACATACATAATTCATTTGATGATCATGATTCATTCACTTGTAAATAAATTGTTATATTTGAATAAAACCACAAGACTGATGTTATATGTACTTTCTATATCCCGATTCTCAGTATCCAATGTGTCATTTTAATGTGCCGTACAATACCGTCTCCAATATCTATAGTTAGGGTAGTTACGGCATTTATGACTTGTTGGTTACGAAGCTCGAAGAATTAAATATTTGATTATAGTTGTGGTAGTTAAAATGTGGAATAAGGAATAGGAGTCAGGAGTCAGCACACAACACATCACCATACAGATCCCAGATGTACCTCAATTTGTGTTATCAGTGTCATATCCGCACCTCACAATGGGAATTATGTAACTTGTCAAGCCTTTCGAAGAGACGGAGTGGAACTTAACTTCCGCATTTTAATTTCCGGTACTAAACATTTGAGAGGAGAAGAAGTGGTGGAATGGTAGTAAAAGAATGGAGGTGAGAAGCCATAACAGTAGTGCGAGTGTGCACTGTGTAGTAGCCACTAATTATGATAGCAGCATTAATTATAATAGTAGGTAGAATAGGGAGTATTCTCATTATGAGGCAAATATCAAATCTGCATCTAAATTCTATTAAAACCACAACTGTTCACACTGAAAACACAAACTTTTCGGGTAAAATACATTTCGAATCATAAGGAACACTGCAAACCACTTTCCACTGGGCATTTACTAACAATATTGCCTTGTAAATCATGTTTTCATCATCAAACTAACCGAGTGTCTCCACCGATTTGCGGATTTCACGTGACTCTCATCGGCGAAAGGCATTTCTATTTCAATCTAAAAACATACAGAGTTAAAAGAGTCATATTTCCTTTCTTCTTGATTATAACTATTAACAACCAGTTGGAAGAAAAGAAGGCAAAACGATGGTTTACCAGCATATCACCACAGAGAAGGAGAACCCCTTTGCAAGTCTAGTTAATAACCAGAAAATCGCTATTGTTCCAGAATTCAAGCTAGAATCTGGCGAAGTACTAACTAATGTCCCTGTCGCTTACAAGACTTGGGGTCAATTGAACGCCAAAGCCGACAACTGTATGGTTATTTGCCATGCACTTACTGGGTCTGCTGATGTTTCTGACTGGTGGGGACCTCTCTTAGGCCCTGGCAGAGCATTTGATCCAACAAAATTTTTTATCATTTGCTTGAATTCCCTTGGCTCTCCATATGGGTCTGCAAGTCCAGTTACTCTAGATCCCCAAACAAACAAGAGATATGGTCCAGAATTCCCATTATGTACAGTGAGAGATGATGTTAATATCCACAGATTGATTTTGAACGATTTAGGGGTTAAACAAATTGCAATCGTAATTGGTGGATCAATGGGTGGTATGTTAACACTAGAATGGGCATTCTTCGGTACTGAATACGTTAAAAATATCGTTGCTGTTGCCACTAGTGCCAGAAACTCTGCTTGGTGTATTTCCTGGGGTGAAGCTCAACGTCAATGCATTTACTCTGACCCTAAATATTTGGATGGATATTATGACGTAAATGATCCTCCAAGTGCTGGGTTAGGTGCTGCTAGAATGACTGCTTTATTAACATACCGTTCAAGAAACTCGTTTGAACAAAGATTTGGCAGAAAAGATCCTCCTCCAACCAAAAAGCAAGATCCTACAACTAGAAGCCCAACTACAATCCAAGAAGAAAATTGGGCTATTCATAATGAAGGTCATAGAGGTGGCAGAAAATTACAAGCAACTTCCAATGATACAAATGCATCTGCTGACGAATCTCTATCATCCCCACCACGCTCATCTTCAGTTGATTCACAATCTTCAGCAGCTTCATCAATAATAC
>JAJLVX010000149.1:0-19470 GCA_030564525.1 Liangdongia berthetii | reverse complement strand
GATGTTCAAACTGCAAGTTCCTGGGTATCGAGTGTGTCTTTGTTAAGAGCCAAAGAGGTGGCCGCAGAAAGAAGCAAAAGAACAACAACAATAATACCAATGATGCTTCTCAGCGGAACAACAGCATTTATTCCAATGACATGAGCTCTGTCGCATCGACTGATGGCTATAGTATTGCACCAACAAGTCCAAGACAGTCACTACGTTCTGGGTTCTTGCCAGGTGAAAGACACGACAACGATGCTACGGCTCCATCTTCAGCAACTTCCCCATACTATAACAATGGCAATCTATCACCACTGCCCTCGAGAGACTCCAGCAGCTTGTCATCTTCAGAAAGTTTACAACAGAAAGTCCGTGAGTTGCAAAGAGAAGCTGCTAATATTCAATCTCAACTATCAAATCAAGCTTATAGCGAGGGAAGAAATAGCGATTATAACAACTACTTCCCATTACCTCCACCTCCTCCACCCCCTCCAGGCTTCGATTTTCCACCACCTCCTTTTGGTTTCTATGGTAGAGATCGCTGGAAGCGTCATCATCATCGCCATCATCACCATCATCCACATTTCTTCCCTCCACCACCACCACATCTGTTTCCTCCTGGTGGCCCAGGTAGTCCTGGTGGGCCTGACGGGCCTGGTGGTCCTGGTGGCCCTGGTGGTGGTCCCCGTGGCCCTGGTGGTCCTTTCCATCATCGCCATTTTGGAGGCCCTGGTGGTCCACCATCCAGATATCCAAGAAATGACAGTGATCCTGGAGATATTCCTGGTTCCGCTTCTACTGCAAGTGCTGTTCCTGGTCCTGGCCTTGGTAGTGATGCAGACAGAAGATCTGATCACTATTCCAATAATGACAGTTATGACTCAAGATCTGTTTCTACTGATCCATTATACAATGAAGGTTTTGATAAGTACAGCAATTCCATGCCTATGGTGGATAAGATGGGAAGTCTACCAAAACTAAACAATTCAATCATATCAAACACAATCACGATACATGACTCTGAATTGGAAATGTTTGATTTGCCAAATTGGAAAACCACATGCATATTGATCGATCTATACTACAGATATATACATCCAAGCAGACCATTCCTACCACCAAAGCATAGATTGATATTTCATCTCTGTATCAGAAAACATGCCTCATTATTACATGCAATGTTTTCCTCATCTTGCAGATTTGCTTCTGCAATGCAGATACCAAATCCTAATTTACGTGATGGTCAGCATTGGTACTTTTTGGCAGAGAAATACTGGGATTTATTAGACATTGAAGAAGCTCTTCAAGCTTTGGTTTTACTGTCCGGTTCTTTGGGTCCAGGTGGTCATTTCAAACAAGCCATTGAAGCTTCAGAGAGAATTACTAAACTATTGAAGATTAACAACCTGTTCAATACTCTTATTGTTCAAAATAATTTTACAGAATTTTGTGAAGTTGCCACCAAGGAACAGTTGGTTAAAAGAGAAGACATGTTAAGAACAATATGGGGCAGTTGGAAACTAAACATTTTTGTCAGACTGAATAGAGGTTTCCCATTCACATCAATTTCCAATAATCTTCTTGGATTCCCATATGAAATTCATATTCCATCAAATGATTTGTTATACAATTTGAATTTGGGTTTGTTTGACTCTTCTGATAGTTATGCTGGTGGGAGGTTAAAATACTACACATGGGCTGATATTGAATCTGAATTCTCCAAGCCAGGTGGAATTGCTGCCATGGATATGACCAAGTTTACTGATTCAGTTTTGGTCATCATGGGTTGTAAAGTTGCACAAGACATTATGGACATCATCTCTACGAGAGTGATGACTATTGCGGAAATTCAGCAATTTAATAGTCGTATCAAGTTATGTGAAACCATTGCAAACAGTTCATTGTATCAAATATCACATATCAGAAAGAAGATGCTTATTATTAACATTTCAACTCTGTTTTGTTTGATGTTGTTGGATTTAAGCAAATTGATCATTAACGTTACCCAGTGTGCTTCTTTACTCCTAATCAAACCTCATGAAACAAAATCCAATAGAAATCCAGATGATGTGTTCAACTCATTATACAAATTGTCCACAGATGATATCTTTACTGCTTGTCTAGAATGTACTCCAGTGCAAATACATCATTTGATTGAATCACTTGCTGCTGCTCTTGATGTTGTTAGGCTAATTGAATTGGGTGAAGGCAAAATTCCTGAATCAGCAAACTCATTGACTCCTTTGGAAGTTATTGCTGGTCCTACAATTTTCAAACCAGCCTCTGAAATCAACTCATTAAAAACTGGCGACAGTTGGTGGACTGGATCCTTACCTGAAATTGGTAAAGCCATGAGTGCACAGGCATTGACTTTGGAAGGTTATCCAGATGTTTGGCTACAATACCCAGTTTTCACTGTTTGTACCGTGGCTAATGCTTTGACAATCCTAGCTTCCTGTGTTTTATTGACCAAATTCATTCAGATCCAACCTAGAGCTGATAATGATCCAAACTCAAGTTTATCTCCAGCACCTCCAGGTTTTACAAATGTTGATTTCATAGTAGCTAGAAGTGACAAAGTGGTTACACTGTGTATTGAAACCATCAAGTATAAACTAATAGCTGCTGAATACGATGCAACTAATCTAGTTGAAAGAATCAAGTTATGCTCCAAATACGTTCAATCACATGGAAGAGCATGGAACGTTGTTGAAACTACTTACAATCAAACAGAATCTATCATCAATTATATCAATGACATTATTACCAGAATATAACATTATACTACAAAAGTTTATATCATTAATGGGAATTTATTTATTTTATTTCATATTATAATTCTAAATTAGTAGTGACTAAAACAGTTCATTTCATTTGAGTCAGGTAATCTTCGTAACCAATAGTTTCCAACTTTTCAGCCTTTGCCAAAACTTCCTCTTCTTGTTTCAACAAAAAGCTTTGCATATCAGCATGATACTTTGGTTCAAATGCACCCAAAATTCTAACAGCGATCAATGCAGCATTAGTACTGTTGTTAATAGCAACAGTTGCAACTGGGACACCTCTTGGCATTTGAACAATGGAGTACAAGGAATCGACACCATCCAAAGAAGAACCTTTAACTGGGACACCAACAACCGGTAATGGGGTCATTGCAGCAACCATACCTGGCAAGTGAGCAGCACCACCAGCACCGGCAATGATGACTTTGATACCACGTTGAGCTGCTTCAATGGCGTACTTGGACATACGGTGTGGAGTTCTGTGTGCAGATACAATTGTGACTTCGAATGGGATACCAAATTGTTTTAGGATATCAGCACCCTTGGACATAACAGGCAAATCAGAGTCTGAACCCATTATTATACCAACAACTGGTTTTGGTGCAGCAACTTCATTGATTGTTAAATCCTTACTTTCACCCAAAATGTATTGCAAACGACGTTCACTTTCTTCCATAGAACTTGTAACGACATTGATATGACCCATCTTTCTAGCTGGTCTGGTGGTTTTACCATACAAGTAAACAGAAGCACCTGGAGTCTCCAAAGCACGCTTGCATGCTTTTAATTCGCCATTTGGTTCCTTAGTACCCAAAACGTTCAACATAATAGCATTTGTAGTGTTTGTCGTCAAAGAAGAAAAGCCCTTTGGTAAAGGCAAGTTGGCAACAGCTCTGATGTGAGCCTCAAATTGTGAAGTAACACAAGCATCAATTGTGTAGTGTGCAGAGTTATGTGGTCTTGGTGCGATTTCATTGATCAACAATTCGCCATCTGGTAGCAAGAACATTTCAACACCAAAGATACCAGCACCTGGGAAGGTTTTAACAGCGTTTTGGGCAAGAATTTTGGCTTTCAATTGGACAGAGTCTGGAACTCTAGCTGGAGCATAGACCAAATGACAAATGTTGTTTTCATGGATGGTTTCAACGGTTGGGTAAGAGAACACTTCACCTTCGATTGAACGAACAACCATAACAGCCAACTCTTTGGTGAATGGAGCAAACTTTTCAGCATATAATGGACGGTTGTGCAAAACTTCCAAAGCTTCCTTGACAGAGTCCTTGGACTTGACAACAAAGTTACCACGGCCATCATAAGCCAAAGTTCTAGATTTTAGCAAGTATGGATAACCAAACTTCTCACCAACTTGTAGCAATGATTCCTCGGTGTTTTCAACATCAATTGATTCAGCAACTTGGATTCCATGTTCAATCAAATGTAACTTTTGTCTATATTTGTCTTGGATCAATTTGATTGTTTGTGGAGATGGGTAAACTTTAACGTTTGTGGATTTAGCAACAGCTTCTAAAGCATCAGCATCAACATGTTCAATTTCCACAGTCAACACATCACACTTGGCTGCAAGTTTAGCAATAGCATCTGGATCTGAGAAAGAACCATCAACATGTTCATCCAAAGCATTGATTTGCTTTGCTGGGGAGTTTGGTGCATCAAGAATAATGGTTTTAATATTCAAACGATGAGCAGCTTCAACAAGCATACGCCCCAACTGACCACCACCTAAAATACCGATCGTTATGTTTTCCATTGTTTGTGAGTAATTAAATATGTACTTGTTCAATCTATTGAATGACTGATTAATACTGTATGGTTTGTGTTACTGTATTGCTCAAAAAAATTTCTTATAAAAGGTTATCTCAAGGCAATTTAGATTAAAATGAGAGAAGTCAAAAATAAAATAATTTCTGTCATATTGACGCGTGTCACACTGAATCTGAGTCATGTGACGTAATCACGTGAACGTATTGGAAATATGCAGTATCGCGTATCTTGTGCATATACTTACATGTTTCCAATTGGGAAATTCATAAACACACCTTCAGAATTTATACAAGAAATTAAAATTCACCAGCAAAGGATCATCATATAGCAAAAACAAAAAAAGCCAGATCGCTGGATCTTTTGCACCAACCACTTAAGATTCAAAAGATAATAACTTAAAGAATCATGTCTTCATCAAACTTGGAAGACGAGTATGAAGTGCTCGAGTTGATTGGAAGAGGTTCATTTGGGTGTGTTCGCAAAGTTAGAAGAAAAAGAGATGGAAAAGTGAGCATTGTTATTGGGTGCACCCTGGGTTAAATGTCTTAAACTAATCCAGTTTTAGTTACTTGTAAGAAAAGAGATTCCTTATGGTCATATGAATAAAAAAGAGAGATCACAGTTGATTGCTGAATTCAGAATCTTGAGTGAGCTGAAGCATCCAAATATTGTCCAATACATACATCATGCACACATTCCAGAACACCATTTGCTTTATCTATATATGGAATACTGTGACGGTGGAGACTTGCAGCATATAATCAAAAACTACAAATCGTCAAATGAGTATTTACCAGAAGGTATAATTTGGAATATTTTCACCCAGATTTTGATGGCTTTATACCGATGCCATTATGGAAAGAATTCACCAATGATCTCCAACATATATGATGAGTTGGAGTATCCAAACATCAATGATAATACAAAAGTCATTATTCATAGAGATATCAAACCAGAGAACATATTCTTGTCTGATGGGAATTTTAAACTAGGTGATTTTGGTTTAGCAAAATCATTAAATTATGAAATGGAATTTGCAACAACATGTGTAGGTACGCCATACTACATGTCACCAGAAGTTTTACTTGACAGACCATATTCTCCATTATGTGATATTTGGTCATTGGGCTGTGTTATTTATGAGTTGTGCTCTTTGCATGTCCCCTTTCAAGCCAAAACGCATTTACAACTTCAGCAAAAGATTCAAGCAGGTGTCTATCCATCAATTCCAGATCATTATTCATCTAATTTGAAAAGAGTCATTGATAGTTGTATTCAAGTTGATCAAAATAGAAGGGCAAGTACTTTTGAACTGTTACAAGATTTGAATTTTAAAATTCAAATGAAGGATTTACAATTGACTCGTTATGAATTGAGTTTAAAGAAGTTTGAAGATGAATTGGTCTTGAAAGAAAATGACTTGAACCAAGCAACACAGCAAATCAATGAAGAATTGAATTATCAAAGAAAATTATTGGAACAAGAAGTTGAAGAAATTAGACGAAACTATCAAAATGAATTCCAATATGTTGTGGAAAAAGAAGTGAAATCAAGATTGAAACAATATAATATCAATGCACCAAGAGGTAAGGCTCAAGTTCCAGCAGAATTCACAATGGGATCACCAGCTTCAGCACATGCATTTCCAAAAAACATGAAAGGTCCAAGAGATCGAGAATATGAAATATCAATAAAGACCATGAGAAAACCATTGCAATCCCTAGATAATGATCCAACTTCCACTACAAAGATCTATACTAAACCAATTTCAGGACCATCAACTGGGCTGCACACACAGAGAAATGTTAACAATGCATTAATCACAAAGAATGCAAAATTATTTGAACAGGCAACCCAAATGCATTATGAAGATGATATTGGTCTCCCATCACCTTTTAATGGCAGGAGATTTGTTTGAATGATTAGACTGGTGTCTTGAATTTAGTGTTATTGTTTGTTTATATCATTTTTATATTTTTTATTGGGAATCAGCATTGAAAAGACATTGGAGAAAAGTTTGGAGTTATAATTAACTACATCAAAGTATGAATTATATGGTTTTTTGAGATAGTTTATAGGATTAATAAAAAGTTTTGTTATGTATACGAATGATAGCATGGTGCAAATTAAATAAAAACTCTAATATGATTATAAAACTAAAAACAAACAGGTATGAAATCATCTATTTCCATTGCTTACCGGTTAAAGCTTCATAAGCTTCAATGTATTTTTCTCTACTCTTATCAACAATTTCTTGAGTCATAGAAACACCCTCCTTACCGTTCAAGTTGTTAGAAGTCAACCAATCTCTCAAGAATTGCTTGTCATAAGAGTCTTGACCTTGGCCAACTTTATAAGTCTTTGCGTTCCAGAATCTAGAAGAATCTGGGGTCAAAACTTCATCAACCAAAACAATTTGGCCATCTTCAGTCAACCCAAATTCAAACTTGGTATCTGCAATGATGATATCTTTAGTCAAAGCATAGTCCCTTGCCTTTGTGTATAATTCAATGGCCAAAGCAGCAACACGGTCACACAAATCCTTACCAATCAAATCTTCAGCTTGCTTAACAGAAATGTTTTCGTCATGTTCACCTTGTTCAGCCTTGGTTGATGGAGTGAAAATTGGAGTTGGGAAAGGTTCACTTTCTTGTAAACCTTCATCAACCTTGACACCATGAACGGTACCAGATTTCTTGTATTCTTTCCAAGCAGAACCAGTGATATAACCTCTGACAATGACCTCTAGTGGAATCAATTTGTACTTGTTAACCAATAAGGCACGATCTTCTAGTTGTTCTTTGTATTTTTGTTCGCTTAAACTCTTTGGCAAGACATTAAAGATATTCTGTTCTGGACGCAAATGGTTGATAGTGTATGGTTTCAAGAAATCAAACCAGAATTCAGATAGCTTGGTCAATAGTTTACCTTTATCTGGAATACCATTTTCCATGATGACATCGTAAGCACTAATTCTGTCTGTAGCAACGAATAAAAGTGTTTTGGAGTCAACTTCGTAGATATCTCTAACCTTACCACGGGCAATTAGTGGTAGTTGGTTATCTAGGTCTGTGGATGTTAGAGCAGTAGCCATGGCTGTATGTTTATATGTATAGGAGGATGTGACTGGATTTAAAAGTGCAATGTTTAAGAAGTTGGTGTGAATGCACTTCGAATCAATGCGACTTTTTGTATTTTATATCAATTCATCTACAATCATATCCTTTCTAATTTGCATAAATTTGACTTCTTCAAATGATTCGGTACGGGAAGCACAATTTCAAAATGAGAAAAAAAAAATTGAAATTATGTTAAATCAGGCCCAGAAAACTGTTTAATCATCATTATTTTGAAATGCGCCTGTCTGGACTCAAATTTTCCGATACGGGGAGTCGAACCCCGGTCTGCTCGGTGAAAGCGAACCGTGCTAGCCGTTACACTATATCGGATTTTTTCTGGAAAAAAAATATTCCTGTTTGTTATCATATTTATATGTATTGCACGTGATGGTCATGTGACACAAAGATATCGACAAAATTAGACATCTTTTTTGAGCAACAAATCTGCCTCGCTGGCGCAATCGGTAGCGCATACGACTCTTAATCGTACGGTTGCGGGTTCGAGCCCCGCGTGGGGCTGGTGGATTTAGTTTTTTTTTTTGCTTAACAACTCTGTTAGTTAATTTTGATTTCTGATCTGTGATTTCCAGTGGTTTTCTTCTTGTTTTCAATTTCTAAATTGATTTTAATCAAATCTCTGACCAGCAATGGATAGTTTACTGAGTTAATCAGTAGTTGGTCAAGTAGTGAGCACTGTACCAAACAGGTACGTCGTACAGAAGTTAATATAAATGACATAAGTCGATAAGAAGTACAAGAATTAATAACACTTCTACAGAACGTTACATCCTATTCTCAAAACTACAAGAGTAAAAATCTTGAAATTAATGATTAAATAGTTTTATAATTGAAATAATTATCGCAATAAAAAGAACTCAATCAATTTCACTTGATTGAATTTATATAAGAAACAAAAACCAATGGTTAAATTGAAAACCATGTAGAATACAATCAATATATCATCATAATCCTTAGATCAACATACCAGCAATAACAACAGCAGCACCAGCGACAAATGGAACAGCTTTTTCAAGGTTAGCAGCAGCACCAGATTGAGTAGTGACAGAGTGAGCAGAAGAAGAGCCACCAGCTTCAGTGGATCCAGGAGCTGGGGTGGTGTCAACTTCAGTTGAAGATGCACCAGTTTCGTGGTTTGGTGGAGCGCCTTGGTTTATAGTAGTTGAAGATGTACCAGTTTCATCATTTGGAGGAGCGCCTTGGTTTGTAGATGTAGACTCACCTGGAGCAGCTGGTGAAGTTGGAACAACTGGGACGGTGCATGGACAGTTGGTGATGGTCAAAGTTGTTGGTTCAGTAACAACATAAGTACCATTATTGGTAACGATTGTTGTTGGACTTGGGCAATAAGTGGTGTACTCAGTAACAACTGTGCTCTCTGTGACTGTTTCTGGAGCAGTGGTGAAAGTAGTTGGGATGGTGCAAGGACAGTTAGTGATGGTTAAAGTTGTTGGTTCAGTGACAGTGTAAGTAGCATTGTTGGTGACAATAGTAGTTGGCAAAGGACAGTAAGTTGTGAACTCGGTGACAACAGTGTTTGTAGTGAAAGTGGTAACATCAACGTTGGTTGTGTTTTGGTATTGGGCAGAAGCGAGAGCAGCAGCACCTAGTGCATAAGAGGCTTGAGAAAACTTCATTTTTGGTATCGATTATGATTTTCTATAATTGTAGTAATATATGGATCAACTTCAATGGGATACTCCTCCTCTTAAATAGCCATTCTCTTGAACCACTGGAGGTTCTTAATTTAGAAGCGTCAGCGCGTACTTTGCTCTCGCTGCTGAGAATTCTGAACACCTTCACAGCCTAGAATTGTTTTCCATTTCTACTTTGGGTATCTTGTCGACAATCCATTTAGGAAGTGAGCGAACTTTATTACTGCGATATCATCAGCAACCTCACGTTTGTCAACTCTTTTCTAAAAATAGTCAGATATACGCTGTGAAACCAAGCAATGTTTTTTCGTTAGGATGGGAATGTTTATCTAAACAAGTGGGTTTATGTGTATTTACTAAAGTTATTCCCAAAGTGAATTACAACACCAACATTTTGGTAGACTAATCAGCACTATTAGTACGCCTTTGTCTACACCAGCCCTCGTGCATTGACATGGAAACATAGAAACAGAGATGTGTTCAGCTCACAATGATGTAGCGGAATGCAACTCGGATGCAATCCATATAATTATGTGCTGCATGATGCACAATGACAAGTTTAATTGTATGAGCAATCAGGTTGACACAAGCAGGTGATACAGCTAACATCAGCTCTAGCCTTGAAAGAAGTTGGGCAAGAGTTTGGTAACAGTTTCAACTTTCAACCCAGTGCAATAGAACCCCGCTCTAATCACTGTTTTAAGCACTCTTGTATAACACTAATTCTCTAATCTTCTACTCGCCAGATCTATAATTAGCCTCTTTTGGCCTTGTTGGGATTTTTACATTGTTCCTGGAAAATATGACGTCAGTATTGTTAAAACAAACAAAACAAGCAAAATATTATGGATCTAAATGGCTAGGATCATGGTAATTGGTGTTTATAAAGATTTTATAACTCTATTTAATTAATTTAATTGGTGTAGAGCCTAGCTATACATAATTATATTATTTAGCCGTCGGCATTACCGCGGCTCAAATTATGAAAAAAGCTCAACGATATATGTTTGTGTAAATTTTAAGTTAAAAATAAATTGAAAACCTCAAAAAATATATAATTTGCAGCGCCCGCGCCGGGAGGCCAATATTATATTAAAATTAAAATAATATATATATTTATATGATAATTAATTCTGATTAATTTGGGAAATCTAGTAGCGTTAATTATTTTTAAATTCTGTTCAAGAATCTATATATCTGATACAGAAAATTTATTTCCAGATCTTGCATGAATAATATATCGATCGACCTGCAGCAGCAACTGCAGGTGAATATCTGATTATTATTTAGTAGATATGAATAACGCTAACAAAACTACATTCCTAATTGAATAAATTTAATAAACAGTATTTATATATACGTACTATAATAAAGTTTAATTTTTAAACAGAAGTTGACGAATATATTTCTCTTTTAATCAATTTCTTAAACCTATTTGTGAATGCAGCACATGCGCATGCATCTCAACTCGATTCACGATTCACAATCAAACTACATGAATAAGATACCCAAATTAACAGGAGATTATACCTTAATACTGCACATTCACTAATTTTTCTGGGCTGCCATTTTTCTAGCTCTTTTTGCCATAGTTTTACCAACAAATTTCAAAACAAAAAATAAAACCACGTTGTTTAGAACTATCCAGCCAACCAAAACTCCATAGTTCATCCCAAGTTCACCTTTCCATAAATCCAAGAAAATCACTTTATAAATCTCATTAGAATGATGAATTGGCATCATATACCCATATCTGTAGAATTTATTAATCAAAGCCAAAGATGAGAAACTTGGAGAAACGTTTAAAATAACCCATGAAATCAACCAGAATCCAACATATGGAGGGAAAAGCATGAATATTATAGTCGCAACATTCTCAGTTGCACCTCCAATTGCACCCATAGTTAAATAAGTTGTCATCCAGTAAACAACAAAACCACCTCTACCAAAAGCTTTGGTGAAATCAATATGGAATATTGCAGATACAGCAGACATAAATAAAGCAACAATGAAGTAGCTGGCCTGTGACACCAAAATTCTATAGCCATAGTAGTGTAGAGGTTGTAAATTTGGAGCCATCATTTGATGTGATTTTGTAAACAATCCCACAAAGAAAAATGAAATAATGACTATATAAATAAGACCGACTTGCATTGGTGCTAATAATGTAGAATCAGTAAAAGGGCGATAATCATTAAATTTGAAAGGAGGTAGAGTGACAAGCCTTCCACTAGACAAAAGATTCACTTTCTGTTGATCTGAAAGCTTATCAATTAAAAGTTGACTCATTGTTGGGTAGTATTTATCAAAAGCACTTTGAAGAGATTCTAAAGAACTAACAACCCAACTCTTCATATTGTTCATATCTCTTCCAGTTTCATAAACAAATTCAACAATTGTTGGCATTTCTGAGTTTGTGGAGTATGATTTGTAGAGATCATAAGTGGCATTTGGTTTGACATGAATTGCTGCCCAGTATTTTCTATGATGTATTAAATGTATAATGTAATCTTCAATACTGTCGTTTCCAATCTTGAAATCATCAATAAACAAAGAAGTATTGTAAAATTGATAGTCACCAGTGTAGGACAAATTGGTTTTCAAAACATGCTCAATTTCACTACCAACTAAAGCATCAATATCTCCTATCTTGGAATCTTCATTCACAACCAACATCTTTAAATGCTTAAGATGACCTTCTCGATCATAAAGAGCACCCCAATAAATAGAAAACATAACAATAACAAGGCATGCAAGGCGAAACCAGATAAGCAAAGCATTTTTGACAATTTGTAAACGTATATGAGCTACTGACTCATGTAGGAGCCCAACTTTCTGTGGTTGTGGTTGTGATTGTGGTTTATCCATCGTTGATTCCTTTGTAGAGGAGCGTGCACTTCCTTCCTTTGTAGAGAGACTATTATTATCGTGAGCAAAATGTACCGTTTGATCTGTAGATTTGATACCATTTAGTGAAGAATTGACTTCTGTTTTATTATTTGACATTCGGACTAGTTGTTAAAGTTGCGATTTGGTTGTTTGCTTGACTGCTGAAAGGGTAATCTCATCATTAAAATATTGCAACTTTGAACTTATATACATAGTGGAGACTCCAGAAATAGAATCAAAATCAGAGTTTAAGGCTTTAAGCATCGAACAATAGGTAAATAGGTATTGTAGCGGTGCTCAACCCTTGTTTAGGCCATTAATACCAATCGTTGTTCAGGTACGGGACTGTAGCTCGCATATTAAACAAGTGGAAGCGTAACTCCGTGTGCTAAGACCGAAATGCGGAGCGCACATACCCATTTTGACACTTATGAGCGAGAGCGTATAAACTATGCATAGTACGTCTGGTTATACAGCTGTGTTTACTACAGATCAAATTGTGCTGACTTCTACTTTTATTTTTCTATTTTGCTTTATGAAGAACTATTAAAAGTGGGGCCAAATTCAAAACTTGTTGATAACTTCACCAAGTGACTTGATGCCTGCAACAATCTCATCCACAGTCAAATAACTAACACTCAGTCTGAAACTGGTACGACCCCAGTCACGAACATCACCAGTGACTTCAAAGAACTTACCATTGGCAAGAAGAACATCTTTTTCGGTCTTCAGGACAGTACCGATCTTGTCAGCATCGTATTGTTCTGGAAGTGTCACCCACACAAAATAACCACCTTCATAACCATGTGCAACAGTACCCTTTGGTAGATACTCATCAATAGCAGTTTTCAAAGCTTGTGCTCTATGTGCATACTCTTTTCTGAAGTTGTTGATGATCTTATCAACAGAACCATCTTGCAAGATGGTACCGATGACCATGGCATTCAATTGAGAAGGTGACCCACCACTGACATTAGCACCACCTTGACAGAGTTGCCACACAAGTTTCTCATTCACACTCTCTTGGTATCCAACTCTTAAACCTGGGGCAATTAATTTGGAGAAAGTTGAGTTACTGATAGTATTACCATATTCATTAGTGTATGTCTCTCTATCTAAATGTGTCAATCTTGGTAATGGGGTTGGTAGTTTGTCCAAAGGTTGGGTGTAATCTAACAGATCGTAGACATCATCTGTAATGACAAGCATGTCATGCTTTCTTGCCAATTCAATTAAAGCCAATCTATTTTCCAGAGTGTATGTTTCACCACCTGGGTTTGAAAATGATGGAATACAATATAGAACGTATTTGTAAACTTTCTTTGGAGTCTTACCAGGTTGGTTAATAAGTTTCAAATCCTTTTCATGATCTGATGGATCTTGAGCATCAAAATATTTCAACTTTTGTTCCAATTGCTTCAGATCAATACCACCAGCAACTTCATCAATCCCAGTCATCTTACCATTGAAACCAGCATCAATAAAAGTCTTGTTAACCAAAAAGTATGTAGGAGTAATCAAAAACGCTTGTCTGGTATAACCTGTATGTGCCAACGTTGTTTGGGTCAAAATATTCATGATACCATAACTAGCACCAGCTGTTAAATTAAGATAATCGGCCTTTGTGGCAGCCTTTGGTTTAATCACACGATTGTTGAATTTTGAAACTTCTTCACGAACCCATTTGGCACCCTCATCAGCACCATATGTCAAAGGGTGTCTATTCGCAGGGTCTTTATCGTAATTTCTTGGATTTAGCAACAGTTTGGTTGTTGCTTCGACAATCTCTCTGTTTGGAAACAGATATTCTGAAGGGTGGCCTTTGAAAAAATTGATACCACTCATTGTGCTCTGTTTCTATGTGTTGTTAGCTGTGGGACTGTGATATATACTCCACTGGGGATCCAAGTGAAGGTCTAACTGGTTCAGTTTGAACAGTTTGTCGAGTCATTTATGTATAACCGTTTTGATTTTTGATTTTTTCGGTGGAAGATCCACAGTCGATTTTCCGAGCCTCGACGAGCCATAAACGATAATGAAATTGAAAGTTGACTAAACATTTACAGTTACAATGAATATGCCATTTATCATGACTATATAGACTCATACACTTCAAGCTGGATTGAAGCCAACAACATTCTTTGGTTTATATGGCTCTTCCAAATACTTGATCTCCTCGTCTGTCAGCTCAAGCTCAGTAGCCGCAATGGCATCATCAACTCTTTCTTCACTGGCCAACCCCAAGATTGGATTGCACCCTTTACTAATAACCCAAGCAGTGGAAACAGCAGCCATTGAGACACCTCTTTTTTTCGATATTTCTTCCACCCTGTTAATGATCTCCTTGTCTTCGACAGTAAGCTTATCCAACCCCAAATTCTTGAATTGTGGATCTGATAAATGTCTATCAGTAGTCTTGGAGAATGGTCTAGTCAAAACACCTCTGGAGTTTGGAGACCATGGAAGCAAACCAATACCATGCTTCTTAGCAAAAGGAATCATTTCACGTTCTTCTTCACGATACAACAGGTTGTAATAGTTTTGCATACCAATAAATTTGTGCCAGCCAAACTTATCAGCAGTGAATTGTAATTCTGCAAAATCAGTAGCTCTCATGGAAGAAGAACCAATGTATCTAGTTAACCCTTTATCAACAACATCGTTTAATGCCCTCATAATCTCTGTTGGTTCAACTTGATTGTCCAATCTATGGATTTGTAATACATCGATATATGTCCCTAATCTCTTGACACAATTCTCAGCACCATCAAATATGTGTTTTCTTGATAATCCTTGTGAATTAATCAAATCGACAGCATTGACATTTGGTCCAAATTTTCCATGTCTTAGATCCAAATCTTCATCAACGGGACCAAACACCTTGGTCATAATAACAACTTTATCTCTCTTGATGTTATATTTTTGCAAGAATTTACCAAGCAATACTTCAGAGTATCCATTGCTATAGATATCTGCAGTGTCATATGTTCTTATCCCAGCATCATATGCCTTTTTCAAGATTCTGAATATTTTGTCTTCATCTTCTTCAACCCATTCTGCCCATGACTTCTTACCATAGGACATGAAACCAACAACAACTTTGGAGATTTTTAAACCAGATCTACCAAACCTGTTCCATGCTACTGTTTTGGTGCTCATTTTACTCTTTCAATGCTTTCCAAATAGTTTATTCAATTGATTGATGTTTGTTGTATTGTTATTAAAGTTGACGATTGATTTTTCCCCAGAAAATGAAAACCCGTACACGGTATGAGTCAATGATTCACTTACGGTATATATAATTAAAAGATCGTTAATTTATTTTTATGTTATATATACAGTTTGATATGATATGATACACCTCATTATAGTTTATTGCTTGTACTTTGAAAGTTGCCCAAGTATATCAGCAGAATCAGAGCTGTTCTTTATTTGTTCATATTGTTCGATTGGTAATTTGTAGTTTGGGATTGAGGAATAACTCTCTAACAAAGAAATAAGAGTGGACCATGTGTTTGATTCAACCAATAGTGATACAAGAAGGTCCATTGTTCTCTTTGAATTAATCTTGTAATCCTTTGCCTTCAGCACTTTGAGTAATCTTGAAATACTAGATGGACTTTTGTTCAATTTGGCACCAAGTGCAACGGAAAATATTGTATCATCATTAATGTACTTGCTGATAAAGACATATTCTTCGATCAGTAACAATGCAGTATCCAAATCACCCGATATACAATATCTATTCAATAATAATGACAATAACAATGGCTTCAATTCTTCATGTTGCTCTTGAAGCATCTTGGAACAAATATAATGATTCTTGGTTGCACTGCTCTTTTCCACAATGATCTTTTCTCTAACATGCTTGAAATCAACCATCTTGAATGTATGCTGCTTGGAAACAGTCTGTATTAGCTCCCAGCACTCTTCAAAAGTAAATGGACCAACAGCATGAGCTTCAATAAAACTCACAGCCATAGTTTTAACTAAACGCGGAGGCATTGAAGTTCTCTGTTTAATATCATCTAATAAAAACAAAAGCTCTTTGATATGAACCTTCTTCACACGGGTTGGCTCTGTGTAAGCCTCTGCAACTTTTGCAATTGTACCATTATCAAGATATGTTCTTTTAACAACAGATTCGTACATACGGCCTAAAAGAACACTTAATCTCATATCAGCAACTCTTGATACTAAAGCATTTGTGGTTCTTGGATATAATTTATATTTCGACTTGGCACTGTTGTATAGGTTTGCAGCCTCCTCAATATGACCACTGTATAACAACTTGTGTACAATTGCTTCTGGTAGAGCCTCATCAATAGGTTTATGCTGGTTGATGAACACCAATGTTGCAGTATATGCTTTCAGCACATCAAGATCAACCAGAGACCATAGAAACAAACTTCTTGATACGATTTTCGATGATTCTTGTGTCAAATCTGGTGATTTGTAGATATGTAGTAGTCCAGTGGTGAACTCTTTATTGTGATGATATCTCGTTATTAACTGCTGGAGCTTCTCTTTCAAAACAGAAACATCGGTACCTGATTTCTCACATGAAATCAACTTCTGGTGAATGAATGGGATCACATCACTAGACGCCAGCTGCTTTTCATCATTCAGCACTTGATTTATCTCATTGACGATCAAACCATCATTCGTTGTCGAAGCACTGCTATTCGTCTCTTGTGACACCAGACGGACGTAGTTTCTCCCAGAAGAAACACACAAGGAGCAGGTACCACTGCCAAACCTCACAACCGTTCTCAGCATCGTCACTCAACCCAACACAACCAACCTCTGTAGAGTCACCAGTCTGTTTCGTTTGACTTTAAACTTCGCAGAAAGCTTACATAATTCTTGTTGTTTTTAAAAATTTTCCAACTTCAACATTTGAAGAATTTGGCGTGGAACGTCGAGTTACTCTGGAAAGGAAAGCAGATTCCAACGATGTTCAGATCTTCGATAATACGTGGGACTAAAGCAGTGAGTAAAATGGGGATGATCCAAATTTCAAAATGTAGGTCTTAAATGAAATAACATTATTAACACTTTTTTTTTCAGGTTCGCTATACCCCCAGATTTAATGGGTTGGTTAACAACAGCTCAAAGTTCACAGCATTACAAGTTGCCCCACTAGCACAGGTCAGATACAACTCTTCATCCTCCACCACAGAAACAGTTGCCAAAAATGTCTCAGAGATTCAACAACAATTGCCATCTTTTGATAATGTCGTTGATACCGTTTCTGCTGTTAGTGACCAGGCCATTGGTGAAGCTTCTCTACACTTTGGTTACCTACAATCCATTGGGCTAGCCAAGACTTGGTGGTGGCCAGCAGATTTCATCCAACATGCTTTAGAAATTGTCCATGTCACCACTGGTTTACCATGGTGGGCTACAATTGCCCTTACAACCATTGCTGTCCGTGCTGCATTATTCCCAATCTATGTTAAATCCTCAGACACAATGGCTAGAAATGCAAAGATTAAACCACAATTAGATGAAATCCAAGCTGAAATCATGGCTTCTCAAGACATGGTTGAAACACAAACAGCCATGCTGAAACGTAAGAAGCTATTAAAGGCTCACGGTATCCAGAACCGTTACCTGGCTGTCCCAGCTTTGCAAATCCCATTGGCTCTAGGTTTCTTTGGTGGTATCCGTCACATGGCAAACTATCCAGTTGATGGGTTCACCAACCAAGGTCTGTTCTGGTTCCAAGACTTGTCAGCCACTGATCCATACTTGGGGCTGCAATGTTTGTCTGCTGCTGTTATCATTGGGTTTATGAAGTTGGGTGGTGAAACCGGTGCTCAAACCTTTACTCCACAAATGCAAAAAGTTTTTACCATCTTGCCCTTGATCTCCATTCCTCTGACCTCTGGGTTGTCTGCCGGTGTTGTGTTGTATTTCTTTGTCAATGGTGCCTTTTCTGTTATCCAAAGTGCCATCTTAAAGAACAAGGCTTTTAGAAAAAGATTTGGCATGGCTGATACTGTTGCTCCACCACCACCAGATCCAAGTAAACCACAATTGGGTGTTTTGGACAGTTTTAAGGAACAAATGAAGAAGGCTAGAGATAATGCTGAAAAGAGAGCAATCACTAGGGCAAAGGAACAAAAAAATGCTGAATTGGCAAAGAAAATGAGAGGTAACTCACACATCAAAATTGTTAGCAAAGATGAATTGCTAAACAAGAAATAGGAAGTGTACATACATAGCAATCTTGTACATATATAATTGCAGGTAATTTATACAAAGAAAATTATTATAAGTAAATATTTAATGATTCCACTACTACAGAAAATTGTATCAAATTAGCGTGCTGTTAAACACAACTAATAATATGATCATATAATATGCACTTATTACACACAACACATTACAGTTGACAAAACAAAAAACACTTTAAATTAATTAATGTTCATAGGCATACATAAAAAAATATTATTAGAAAACAGTAACAGTTGTGGATAAGAATCCAAAAGAACAAACAACCATTATAAAACCAAATATATGGTGAAAATCAGAATATAAAATTGGGGATCAGAGAGTTAAATCATTGGTTTGTAACAGTAAATATGGAATTACTGTCACTATTAGTAAAGTGATCACCAAAAACTTCATCTGGACTTTTGATCAAGAATTGAAGAATCATTTGTAGAGCTCCAAGATCACTACCCATGCTAGATGCAATGTTGTCATTGTTCAAGAAACTCATAGAAAAGACAATAGCCAAGTTAACAGAGTCCATTCTGTTGCTTTCAGAGTGTTGAATAACCTTGTTCAAATGGTTGAATAATCTCTTCAACAAATGGTAGTTGTAGGTTGGCAAACGGTGAACTAGAACTCTCAAGTTTTCACTCAACTCTCCTTGCTTAGTAGCAGCAACAAATTCTGGTAGTAGTGCAGCGGTGAACAAACTCTCTGGAAGTTCACGTAGATATAATTTGAAACAACCAGCTAAAGTGTTGACTTCAAACCAACGGTCATCTTCCAAAGTAAAGTCAGAACCTTCATCAAATGCCTGTTTCAATAGGTTGATACTACCAACTGAACCTGGAATTCTGTAAAGACCAGTCTCATCCAACCCACGCAACTCAATTTCTTGCAACAATCTTTCAACAACTCTTGGGATCAATGTGTTTTCACGTTCACAAATATCTGCAATTGGAACACCAAACACTTTAGAGGTAGTCAATCCCTTAGCATCTCTAGACAAATAAG
>JAJLVX010000148.1:0-19575 GCA_030564525.1 Liangdongia berthetii | reverse complement strand
ATATCAGTTTATATCTAATCTTGCCCTGTTGAAACTCAATCTCCATTGGAAATTCCACAATTGTTTGATTTCTAGATTTAACATTCAGGTCAACACCTAAATGTAAATCCTTGAATCTATTGTAATGAAATATTAAAAATGGTGGATACTTGACAATCTTGTATTTTTTAATCTCCTTTGGTAACACAATAGCCTTTTCGCCATTATACTTTTCTAGTAATGAGGCCAATTTCACTTGTGGTAATTGTTGTACACCAAACCCATCTTTAAATAAAGGAACTGGTGGTAAATCTAATGTCAGTATTAAGAACTTGGAAACATTTTGTTTAATTTCTTCAGATTCAATGAATTCAAACACTCGTTCCTCTTCAAATTCATTTGTTTTTAATGCTTGTGATGAAATTTCCAATTTCCCCTGTATGGATTTCAATGTGATTGAAGATCCACCATCATTGGACTGTGTTTCTGCCTTAGCTATATGATTTATTAGCCATAATGCAAATTCCCTTGGATCCTTTTGATCATTGATGGTGAATTGTTTATTTGATAACACTGTAATATGCTGCAATATTTCATGTGGAGAAACATGGTTCTTGAACAATTTTGAGGACCATAATTTCTTATCCAGAATACCAAATCTTTTCAGTAGTTCATCTTTAACATCAGGAGTATCAAGTAACAAATAATGGTTTCTGATTGGTTTGATATGTGTTAATAACTGAAGAATCACATTCGAGTAATCGTTATGCTTGATGTTGTTGAGGCCAATGAACCCAGGACTATAAGCGTTACCATTCAAATCACGAGCTTCGACCGACTTGTCAAGGGCTTTCACTGTTTCTTTCGTGTACACTGGGTCAATAGCATATTTGATATCATCTAAAGCAGTTGACTCCACAAGAGTATTTTCAGGCAGACTATAAATCTTGTGGTTGTTGAAATTGATGAAAACGTGATGGCCCTCGTTGATGGAGTGGAAGTATGCTGGAGAAGATGATGATCTCCCTTGGAAGTACTTCCCACAGACCAAGCAGCAGTAAACGTTTGTGTTGGATAGTGTCACACAGCACACCTTTTCGAAATCGAAATCTAGCTTCTTGCGGTTCACGGTGTCCAAATACAACTCATCCAGCCCGGTGCTGTTAGCATTAGCAGTCTTTTGTCTTTTGGCAAGCGGTTCATCCATTTTCTGTCTCCTTCTCAGTCTTCTTCTTCTATTCGATTGTTCTTCTTTTTGCTTCTCGATGCTTCCAGAAAAATTGGTGATGTTTTTTTGCTTATTTAACAGACAGGGACAAATTGGATCTTTCAACTTGAACAAACAACAAACTGCAACTCAATTGAATTGAATTGAACAAGAAGAACAAAGTTAAAAGAATGTCTTTATATCCAGTTGGAATTGATATCGGTGACTCCAAGACAGTCGTCTCTGTAAGTACTCCACTGGCTTTACCACCCATCAAGATACTTTTTTATGCTAACACATGGTTGCTTGTTTTTAGATTGTTAGAAACCAAGGTGTTGATATTGTGCTGAATGAAGTTGCCAACAGAGCATCTCCATCACTAGTGTCGTATGGGCCAAAGACACGTTACTTTGGCGAAGAGGCCAAGAACCAAGCTGTGCAAAACTTCAAACAAACCGCTGCTTCTTTGAAATACCTGGTTGGCACTTCCTTTGACTCAAAAGTGAGAGCTAGGGAACAAGCATACAACTCTGCAGAATTGATCAAGACTTCTCATAACACCATCGGGATCAAGGCCAATGGGTTCACATACGACGCTGATCAGACATACATTGGGTTCTTGGGCTATATTCGTCAACAGATTATCCACTTTACGGATGGCGAGGATAAGATTGGGAGAGCTTGTTTGACTGTGCCTCCTTACTTTACTTTAAAGCAAAAAGAACATATCATTGAAGATGCAAAGATTGCTGGGTTCAAAGATGTTTCTATCATGAGCGAATCATTGGCTGCTGCATTGACTTATTCCATTAGAAATTTCGAAGGTGATGACGTTAAAACCTATTTATTCGTGGATGCTGGTTATTCACATTTGTCTTTGAATTTGGTGAATATTGGTAAGAATTTTGCTGAAGTTATTGCTAGTGAAAATGATGAAAAGTTTGGCGGTAGACTATTAGATCACATTATTGTTGAACATTTGTTGAAGAAGGGCAATTTTGATTTTACACCTCAATCAAAACCATACCAAAGATTGTTGAAAGAGGCTGAAAAATTGAAAAAGATTTTAAGTGCAAACACAACAGTTAGTGTCAACATTGAAAGTGTTTATGATGATCGTGATATCATCACTTCAATTGATAGATCTGATTTTGAAGAGTGGGCTGAACCACACTTGAAGCATATTGATTCATTGTTTGAAAAATTGATAAAGACTGGTGCTAAAAAGATCAAGAATAACAACATTGAAGATATTGAGTTGATTGGTGGTAGCACTAGAGTTCCAATGATCAAGAATAGAATTAAACAGAATTTGAAAACAGAGAGCTTGTCTACAACTTTAAATCAAGATGAATCAATTAGTGTTGGTGCTGCATATGCTTCAACGATTTTCACAAAAGGATTGCAGCAAAAGACATTTATCATGAGAGAATTGAATTTGAACAAGTATCATTTCCATTGGGATAAGCACCCAAGAGATGAGGAAAATGAGTTTTCTATTGATGTTAATGCTATATTGCCAGTTGAAGTGACATTGAATTTGGAGAGATCTGAAGATTTTGAAATCAAATTAGATTACAATGGTGTCAAAAATTTCCAATCATGGAAGTTTACCAAATTTAGTGAAGCGGCTCCAAATCTTGTTAGAGTGGAATTGGATATTGATGCTGAAGGATTCCCGCAATTCAAGGCTTCTCAAATCGAATTAATTCAATCCACAAAGATATTAACCAAGATGTTTAAGAAGAGTGACAGCAAGGATTACAAATTCAAAACTGTTCATATCATGCACGTTCAGCATCATCATCACCATGCATTATCTAGATCAACCTACCACCATTACTCAAGTATTGAACAAAAATTGAAAGAAATTGATGTTGAAGAAAGACTAAACAAAGAAGTTAAGAACAAGCTGGAATCAAACATTTATAAATCTAGAAGAACTTTGGAATCTCGCAATGTCTCTGAAGATGTTCAGGCACAAGTATCCAAGTATCTGGAGGAGCTTGAGGACTGGTTATATGAAGATGGGGAAGAAGCACCAACTGCGGTTTACCAAGAAAAGCTTGCTGAGCTAGACAATGTAATTTCAAAGTTGTGATTTTCAAAAACAGGAACAAATTAGATATTTTATGGAACAATTATGTTATGGTTAACGTTATTATAAAACAATCTTATACACGATTAATATGCAAGCGACATGCGACATTTCGGATTTTTAACACTAGTAATTTGTTTATATTACGTCTGCTGCAGTAATATGTAGTAGTACTAGTTATAAGATCAAGATGTAAGCTGGATATGGACCCTGGGGATTGCGAATCAGGATTCCGGCGTCCAACACATCGGTAAGTTGTAGCTGTACTACCAGTACCAGTAGTGGTGGTAACTTGTAAGTTGAAACTAATCAAAGAGCAGTCTGCGGTCACAGAATCTCATTACATAGTAATACTATATGTACTTGAATGGAGTGCAATAGCAGCATTCTATGATAGATAATAGATATGCACTGCTATGTATATCTAAGATGACCTAAGCCACTCTACCGTTGCAGGGCCTGCCAGGAGTCAGCAGCGGTACCGGAATACAGGATCTTTATGAAAGGCATCAACAAAATTAATTGATGGGCATTGGGCATTGGGGATTCGGGAATAGGCTCTTGTGCGGTTAATGGCGGTTTCTGACGGCTATTGGAATACAGTTTCCCACCACCTATAACCGTCAAAACCCACAATAACCCTTGCAACACCCCATATAGATGCTTTAGAAACATCAACACACAGGATTGACACAATCGAAGGACCCTTTTCACATACAAACAACTCTAAAGTGATTCTGATATTGCCAATTGATACCAAATATTCCGTTGGTGCTGAACTTTTCAATCACACACTCAACTTTTGATGCCTCGCACACGGCTCAAAAAGAAATTCACATAGGCCGGTTTCTCCCCCTTGGCGTGTGAGTGTGAGTGTGAGTGCGAGAGAGGACTGGATTTTGGATACGGCCACACAAATGCGCCTGGGGAGAAAGCACTGGCGTGTGAGTGTGAGTGTGAGATTACATAATGAAAAACATAGTGGAAATGTTCGGGTGTTTAGTTGTTTCATTCAATAATTGTTGTAGATTCAATGATATACTTCTAAACCCATTTTACGCTGGAAGCGCTGGGTATAAATGTACCAAAGTTTGACACAGTAAAGCACATGCTCAGTGTGTCAGGACTATCTGGTTATATTTGTATTAAATAATGTATATTAGCTATATATGAGATATTTGTGTAATACACGTGATCTACACGTGATCGTTTTCATCGACTCACACTCACACGCCAGAACTCCCATTTTTCACACGCCGATTTCTGGCGTGTGAAATTTTCATGTTTTGTGGGTCTGCGTGTGAGTTGGCGTGTGGACTTGGGACCTGAAAATGTTGTCCCTACCGTCCCACTCGCACTCACACTCACACGCCAAGGGGGAGAAACCGGCCATAGTCAGCGCAGGCGAGAAAAAAAATGGAGATGAAGCATCGTTTGACTCAACAGCTAAGAAAGAAAGTGAAAGTGAAAAAAAAAATCGAAATGTTGACTAATTTTATACTTCTCCATATATTTTACCATTTGGGCATCTTGTAAAACATTCATTGAACTGTTTTTACTATATAGTATACTTTACTTTACTGTTCATAATGGGTAATGCATTTGATGCTGCGGAGCAGGGCCTAATGAGCTCAAAGTCTCCACAAGGTGGTTACAAAGAAGACAGCATTGACCTTGGATCAACCTCTTCTGCAATAAACTCCTCTCAAAAACATACATTACTATCCTCAGTCTTTGACTCTTTCAAAAGAGCTGAGGTTGATGATTCTATGATCACAGAAGACATGACTGAAGCTGAAAAAAGTGCTATACGGTTGAAACAAGCACCATTGAAGAGACAAATCAAATCTAGACATTTACAGATGATTGCCATTGGTGGTTCTGTTGGTACTGGTTTATTCGTTGGTTCTGGTTCTGCTTTGAGAACAGGTGGTGCTGCCTCTTTGCCAATTGGCTGGGCTATCGTTGGTACTTTGGTTTTCTGTGTTATTCACGCTTTGGGTGAGTTGGCTGTCATGTATCCAATTAATGGTGCATTTTCTGCCCATGCTTCTATTTTCATCGATCCTTCTTGGGGTTTTGCTATTGGTTGGAATTACGTGATGTTATGGTTGGCCGTTCTACCTTTGGAAATTATTGCTGCTTCTTTGACTATTCAGTACTGGGATGAAACGACTAATCCGGCCGCTTGGGTTGTGATTTTCTACGTCTTGATTGTCAGTATTAATATGTTTGGTGTCAGAGGTTACGCCGAATCTGAAGCTTTATTTGCATTTTTAAAAGTTTTGGCTGTTCTTGGTTTCATAATCTTGGGTATCGTGCTGGTCTGTGGGGGTGGCCCAGCTGGTGGGTTTGTTGGTGGTAAGTACTACCACAACCCGGGTGCATTCACACATGGATTCAAAGGTGTGTGTTCTGTGTTTGTTACTGCTGCATACTCTTTAGGTGGTTCTGAATTGATTGGTTTAGCTGGTGCTGAAGTTGATAACCCAAGAAAGGTTTTACCAAGTGCCATTAAGCAAGTTTTCTGGAGAATTATCTTGTTCTACTTGGGTTGTTTAACTTTGATTTCTTTATTAGTTCCTTCTAATGACCAGAGATTGTTGAGTTCCAGTTCTGTTGACGCTTCTGCTTCTCCATTCGTCATTGCAATCAAAAACGGTGGTATCAAGGGTCTTCCATCAGTCATGAATGTTGTTATTTTAATTTCAGTCTTATCTGTTGGTAACTCTGCCATGTTTGGTTGTTCAAGAACTTTGTCTGCTTTAGCAACCCAAGGTTTAGCTCCAAAGATTTTCAACTACATTGACAGACAAGGTCGTCCATTGTTTGGTCTACTATTGAATGCTATTTTTGGTCTTCTATGTTTTATTGTTGCTTCTGACAAGCAAAACCAAGTCTTTGCATGGCTGATGGCTATTTCTGGTTTATCTGTTATTTTCATTTGGATGTCTATTTGTGGTTGTCACATTCGTTTTAGATTGGCAATGAGAGCACAAGGTCGTTCATTGGATGAAGTGCCATTTAAATCACATGTTGGTGTCTATGGTTCTCTCTACGCTCTGATTATTCTAGTGTTGATCTTAGTTGCCCAGTTCTGGATTGCTCTATTTCCAATTGGTGGTAAACCAAATGCTGAACAATTTTTTGAAGCATACTTGAGTTTCCCAATTGTTTTGGCTTTTTACTTTGGTAGAAAGATTTGGAAGAGAAAATTCTGGGAATTCCTACCATTGGCTGAGATTCCATTAGATGCTGGTAGAAGAGAAACTGATATTGAATTGTTGAAACAAGAACTTGAGGAAGAAAAAGCAGAACTGGCACAAAAGCCATGGTTGTACAGAATTTACAAGTTTTGGTGTTGATAAAATTATGTTATCAGTTCTAGTTTTGATCCGTTAATGACTTTTTCATGATGATTTTCATTTGTATTTTATGAATTACATATAAGTTTTATTATATATGCATATCCTTTAATAATGACCATATATCCTTCATTAAGTTTTGTGAGAACGTCGTAAGATCCTGCAGTAATTGATTTACACTAATTTTCAGAATACTACTAGATAAGGTTTTAATCAACGTCGACGCGCGTCGTGATGATCAATGATCATCAGACACAATAAATTAGAAAGATAAAGCTGCGATAACTGGCTTCTTGAATCTTGATTCAGTAGTCCCCGCATGAAACCTGTCGACCCATATAGATTTGATGCAATCATGCATAAACGGTTAACAACGGTTCGCTGCGGTTATCGACATCCTTGGATCTCCATCTATAACCGATGAGCAGTGTTTTTAATAGCCGTGTAGCTCATACCTGGCAAACAAAGGACGTATATTATCAATAGATATATGCAAAACCAGAGATAAAGAGATGAACTAAAATTATCTACATATATGACACATAAAATCAATACAATCAACCTCATTTCACAACCATTTACTCTGTTGTTTTACACATTTGACTGTACTAAAATTATTTTACTGTGTCTCATCACCAAGAAAAAGAAAAAAAAATCGACTTGACACAACCGATGCCTCTCACACGGCTCAACTTCAACACCCCCTCTTGATTTTTCATACAATATTGAAT
Source organism: Liangdongia berthetii (assembly GCA_030564525.1). NCBI lineage: Eukaryota > Fungi > Ascomycota > Saccharomycetes > Phaffomycetales > Wickerhamomycetaceae > Liangdongia > Liangdongia berthetii. Next base: position 12,195 of record JAJLVX010000148.1, on the reverse strand, counting down.
ACAACCAAGGTTTAGTGGCCTGTAACGGCTTTCCAATCCCAGAGTTAATGGTGGAAGTGAAAAAGTTTTCCAATGACTGATCTTACTTTAACATTTCTTATATCTTTTGAACTCTCTTCCTTATAAGTGTTCATTCAAAAAGATCAACTCGAAAGAAAAATGAATACTGAATACGGGACTGGAAAAGAAATAGAATCCAATGTCCAGTTGGATTCAAAATTTAGTCCATACAAAGAAGATATTGTGGACCTGGGGTCAACCAGCTCGGGCCCAAAATCATCAAAGAGTAGAAACCCATTTACTTCAGTTTTTGATTCCTTCAAAAGAGCTGAAGTTACTGATTCCTTGATTACAGAAGACATGACTGAAGCAGAAAAGAATGCTATACTCCTAAAGGAAGCACCATTAAAGAGATCAATCAAATCAAGACATTTGCAACTGATTGCTATTGGTGGTTCTGTTGGTACTGGTTTATTCGTTGGTTCTGGTTCCGCATTGAGAACTGGTGGTGCTGCTTCATTACCAATCGGCTGGGCCATCGTTGGTACATTAGTGCTTTGTGTGCTTCATGCTGCCGGTGAAATGGCTGTGATGTATCCAGTCAATGGTGTTTTTTCTGCTCATGCTTCTATTTTCATCGATCCTTCCTGGGGGTTTGCTATTGGTTGGAATTATGTCATGTTATGGCTGGTTGTCTTGCCATTAGAAGTCATTGCTGCCTCCTTAACTATTCAATATTGGGATGATACGACGAATCCTGCTGCTTGGGTAGTGATTTTCTACGTTTTGATTGTTGGTATTAACATGTTTGGTGTTAGAGCTTATGCAGAAACTGAAGCTTTATTTGCATTCTTGAAAGTTTTAGCTGTTCTGGGCTTTTTGATCTTGGGTATTGTCCTGGTTTGTGGTGGTACACCACATGGTGGGTTTGTTGGTGGTAAATATTATCATGATCCAGGTGCATTGAACCATGGTTTCAAAGGTGTGTGTTCTGTGTTTGTGACGGCTGCTTACTCTATGGGTGGTGCTGAACTTATTGGTCTTGCCGGTGCTGAAGTTGAGAATCCAAGAAAAGTTTTGCCAAGTGCCATTAAGCAAGTTTTCTGGAGAATTATCTTGTTCTACTTGGGTTGTTTGACTCTTATTTCATTGTTGGTTCCATCTAATGATCATAGACTTCTAGGTACTAGTAGTGTTGATGCAACTGCTTCTCCTTTTGTTATTGCCATTCAAAACGGTGGTATCAAAGGTCTTCCATCAGTTATGAATGTTGTCATTTTGATTTCTGTCTTGTCTGTTGGTAACTCTGCAATGTTTGGGTGCTCAAGAACACTATCTTCACTAGCTAGTCAAGGTCTAGCTCCAAAGATTTTTGGTTACATTGACAGACAAGGTCGTCCATTACCAGGATTGATATTAAATGCTATATTTGGTTTACTTTGTTTTGTTGTTGCTTCTAAGAAACAGAATGAAGTGTTTTCATGGCTGATGGCTATTTCTGGTTTGGCCATTGTGTTTATGTGGTTCACTATCTGTGCTTGCCATGTCCGTTTCAGATTGGCCATGAGAGCTCAAGGTCGTTCTTTAGATGAAGTGCCATTCAAGTCTCATGTTGGTATCTATGGCTCTATCTATGCCGTGATAATTCTAGTGTTGATTCTAATTGCTCAATTTTGGATTGCATTGTTTCCTCTTGGTGGTAAACCTGATGCTAAAGCCTTTTTTGAATCTTACTTGGGGTTCCCAATTGTTATGGGATTTTACTTTGGTAGAAAGATCTGGAAAAGAAAGTTTTGGGAGTTCTTGCCACTAACTGAGATTCCATTGGATGCTGGTAGAAGAGAAACTGATATCGATTTATTGAGACAGGAACTAGAAGAAGAAAAATTGGAGTTGGCTTCAAAACCATGGTGGTTCAGACTTTACAAGTTCTGGTGTTGAGAGTATATTACTTCTCACCTTGCATATTAACGAAGTTTCATGAATTTTTGTCATTGTTATTAATAAATAATCATTATACTACATCTGCATTTATTTAATTCATCATTTTAAATATGTATAATATAAGTCATTCGTATAAAAGTGCATATGTATATGTATAAATAATTAACTTGTGTTCATTAAGGAAGACCGTAAACACTTTAAAACCACCCTAAACCCTATTCTCTATAATCAAATTCATTTATTGGAACGAACTCTGGACAAATTGTTCAATAGTTTATCATAAGCCTCGTCAACCTCTTGGTAATCCTTAGTATCTTTCAAAGATTCAGTGTCTGAATTTCCAGAAGAGTTGGAATTCTCTTCAATGATACTCTTTGAAACTGGTGCATTGTAAATATTGTCAAGTTTAACTCTATTGTTATTCACATTATCAATCAAATCACAAATGTTATCACCCTTGGCCTTCAAAACTGCATCTCTCAACTCAGCACCAGATGGCAATCTAGAAACAAAAGGAATACCTTGTTGTCCCAAAGTGTTGTTTGGTGGTTGTTGTGGTTGAGCTCGTTGTTCAGCTGCAGAGGTTGGGTATATTTGATTTTGTTGTTGGACAAAGAACCCCCATTTATGGAATTCACCTTCCTCCTCTTCTTGCTTCTTAGCCTGGATTGAAGTTTGGGATAAGTTTCTCAACAGAATTGGTTTACCCGTCGCAACATCAACAGCACCATTAACATCCAAAGCAACACTATGTGGAGCAGCAGCATCTGCAGTTTGTTGAGCATTTTGTAATGCAGCCAGAGATTGATCGTTCAAATTCTCAAAAATACCAGCAATTTTACTCAATGAAGAGTCCAAAAAGTAAAATCTCAACAAATCTTCTTTCCCTTGTAGTGTCAATTCACCATTATCTCTTTTTGTCAACAATTCACCAATAGTCTGATCGATTTTTTTTCTTGACTTTTGAATCTTTTCCAGAAACTTGGTTTTCAAGAACTTTTTACCAAAGTCATCCTCTTGTAAGCTACTATCTTTTTGATTCATCTTGTCCAATAATTTGTTAGCAGTCTCTGCAATTAAGGAACCATCAAACATGATATCATCATAAGTGTCATCATGAACAATGTCTTTATCCTTTTGGTTCAATGAGCTTTCCATGTTTCTCATCAAGCAAACGGCGATTCTTGAACTTATAGCTTCATCAATCAAGTCATAGTCCAAATCAAAGTTCATAATGTTCTTTGCAGTCTTGACTGTACCATACAATGCAGCGGCAGCAGGATAACTCATAGCACCATTATCAGTGATGGAAATGTGAACAAGACTCTTGCACTTTGATAAAATTTCAGAGATGATACTGATAGCCTTGGTGTTGAATTCATTGGAGTCCAATTGTATTCTGTTCAAATTTGGGAATCTTGGCAAGTATTTGTTCAAATATGGGATGATACCAGGGAAAATTGCCTTCAAGTTACTTAAATCCAGAAACCTCAAGTTTGGTAATTTGGATAAAGATCTGATTAACAGAGCAGCATCTTCAACATTGTCCAAGCAGGTGGAATTTATGGAAATGGATTGCAGCTTAACTGCATATTGGAGCAGTTTAATAAATGGTTTCAATCTATCCTCACGTAAATCGTTAAAGCCCAAATCTAAACCTTCACAAGTTGAGTTTTGAGAAGAAGCCCAAAGGGCAATTTTCTTTGAATAATCATAAGTCAAATCCATTTGAGCAACACCTAGTCTTTTAGTCTTGATGGCAATACCTTCATCCACTAATCTAGAGAAATCTTGGAATGGGATCTTACATCCGTTCAAGATCAACTCTTCAACACCATTGCGAGCAATCAAAGTGTTTGTAAACAAGTTCCAGTCCATTTGTGATCTGTGTTGAGCAAGTGGCAATTCTGGTTTGATCTTTGGCTGCGAAATATCCAACTTTATCAATGACTTGTTTCTAGTTAAGAATTTGCACAAGTATTTCCAACCTGTAGCATCCAATGGAACGTTTCTTAGTGATAGTTTTTCTATGCTGTTTGAATAAATAATGGAAGCCAAGACAATCTTAAACATTTCAGTATCCATTGTGACATTATCAAACACCAATGTCTTTATTGGTACAATGGCAATGAAATCACTGAATGAGTAAATATCAATTAGTGTTGGTTTTGGGTTCAACATCTTTAATACAGCCAATGGGGCGGTCTTATTTCTCAATTGCTTCATAGTGGCTGGGATTGGTAAGATTTCACGCAAGTGACAACAACGAGTGTAAACCATATCCAGCGGCAATTCTTTTGGCTCGGTGTTTTCATCATCATCATCAGAATCAGACAGAGTCTGCGTCTCCTTATCAAAGTGGTGTTCATGCAAATGAATTGGTTTATCAATTTCCAAGTTTGAAAAATCATGGCTAATTTGTTCTTCTTCTTCCTTCTCGGCTTGTTGATCTTTTTTTGTAGTTGGTTTGTTTTTAAAATTTTGAACTTCATGGGCAATTCTCATTGCAGAATAATGAGCTTCTTGAGCATGAACATTAGCTTCTTCCAACGCTCTCTTTTGGTTTTCAAGTGCTAATTTCAATTCATTTTCATCATATTTTTTAGTTTCAGTTTGTGAATCATTAGTGATACCAACAGATAATTTAGCAGGACCAGCAATCAAATCCTCAACGACAACAACATTGCCTTTCTTTGGTTTTCTTGATGGGATTTGTTGTGGTGGGTCATCTGGTAGTTTATCCACTGCAAAAGTGACTCTTCTCAACTTGAAGCCAGCCAATTCATTAATTGGGATATTTGATCTATTTGGATTCTTGTTCAAAACAACTCTTTCTGGAGCAATGTTGTTCAGTGAAGTTTCTGATGTGATTTTTGGTAAATGGCCATTAGAATTATTCAAGAAGTTTTCGCCAGAATGTGGTGGAGATATGGAGTCAACAGAAGATGCTATTGATTTTGGTGATTTGACCGACTTTGGTGGTATTTGGACAGGCTTAACTTGTGGAGAAGTTGGAGCGCTCTTATTGGCACCATTGCTCTTGAATTTGGAGAATGCACTAAAGATGGACTTCTTTTTAGTCTTTTCCTTCTTGTTTTCGCTCAAAGAGGAAGTTCTCTTTAGAGATGATGACGAATTGACTGAAGAATTGGACATATTAGAAGCAGTTCTTCTCAATGGATTTAGTGATGACTTTATTGATTCGGAAGAAGAACGGGGCCTTGTTGATGATGAGGATGAAGATGCGGAAGAGTTCATGCTATTCAATTGATCCGTTAAAGAGGACTTTGCAACCGGTTGGACTTGTGTTTGTTTCTCTCTTTCAATATCTAGCTTGGTAAAGTCAGCAGCAGCCATATCTGGGCTCACCACAGGACTTAGTGGGATGTTTAATGAAGCAGCTGATGGAGTTGTTGGGTATGTAGCGGCAGCGCTTGGAGTTGTGTGTGTTGATGCAGAAGCAGAGCTAGTTATTGTAGCAGTGCTAGAAGCCTGTGCTGTTGTGTTTGTACTAGCTGTTGAAGCCTTTGCTGTGGTTGAAGTTGTAGCAGCGGTACCATTGGTGGTGGGACGATCTCTGGCGCTATTGGAGACTCTTCTCTTGCTCTTCTTCTTGCCTCTGTAAATCCAGTCAACATCAATGTTGGATACACCTGTGCTGTCATACTGTGCTGACATTGCTGGTCCAAATGTGTGTGTGTATGTTGTTGTATTGGTTGTTATTCAAATTGTTGAGCTGAAGTTGAAACTAGGCTCTAAAAGTTTAAACTGGTGATATAAGTTTTTTGACAGGAAATAGCACAATAGGACTCTAGCCGATGTGAGGTAAAATAATGAATGGTGTCGGTTGTTCCAGGAGAATGCAACCAGAACTCGTTGATGTCTTGAACCAGAGAGGTGATCCCAGTAGTGGTATTATTGTGAATCCAATGTTGAATAGATTAATCAGTATCTTTCCCTGTGGATATTTTTTTTATCTCTCAGTTTGTAAGCGTTGTTTTCTCTAGGCTGGTTGTTAGGCGTGCTCAGCGCTGATGGATAAAAAGGCAATGCGGGCGAATATTATAAGGCTTGATCTTAATGTGATAGTAAACCAATAAATACTCTTTATTCGCTCTATGATCAAACCAAAGGACAGTATAGAATCTGGAATTATATGAAAACAATACAAGAGAAACAGGGATTTGGGAATTTTTTTTATTTTGCCATCTCTTCCTGTCACATTTTTCTGATGCTGTTTTTCCAATCGATGGTGCTTGAGCTTCTGCGCAGTGCAGAGCTGGACGGAGATAAAAGTCGCCCAAGCGAGCTAGTTCCACCGTGTGTTGCATCTGTGTCTCTCTAGAAAGGAATGTGTCTCGGTGAAGGCTTTAAGGGCTATTACTACCACTACTGGAAGTTGATATTGGGATTCAAAGATGACGTAATAAGAGCTTCTCAACCCTTTGGCTCTAGAGTCTATCTAGGTTGAGAAATGTATTCAATCCACATTCTGCCCCACTGGTGGCACTAACAAGCATTCCCATTGTAAATTCAAATCCCTGTGTATCTCTACCTAGATTCTGGTATTAACTTCAAAGTTCAAGCATTCAATCCGCCTAATCTCTGCCTAGCTTTCTCTACCCCTCTTCTGCCTAGAGACAAATAGGGCCTTTCTGGAGTTTACAACGGAGCCTACTCTGCTTTGAAACTTTGATTACATTCCTCTGCTATCATTGGCTAAGCAATTGCTTCAGTTGGACAGAAAACTTTCAAGTTTTCAACCCACTCAATGCTCATAGATTGCCTTCAGGAACCCCGCTTTCTTTGTTTCTTTTTTTCGTGGATCAATTTCTGTGAAACACTGAGTGCAGGACAAAGTATTACGTAAGATCTAAAGACAGGAAAAGACTTGTATTCTAGGTTTGAACTCTATCTTATTGAGGAATCTAACGGTTTATATAGTTAAGGTTTCACTAGTAGTACTTACTACTGTTCTCCTCTTTCCAATATACCGAAGGTCCCGTTGTATATCTAGATCTGGTCAACAGTGAGGAGATATTCTTAACACATCCCCCCCCAGATTGCAGTCGTAGATGGAATCGATAAAAAGTTCTGAAGAATAGAATAAATCTGTTGTGAAGCAGATCAAGATAAAGTGTCAGTAAAAAGAAAAAAAAAATGAAGATAAAATGGTATGAGAAAATTGTAAACTCATTGTTTGTTTTGTTATGAGAAAAAGGGATAGTAAAACTCATAGTGGGAATTTGGGTTGAGAAAATGGTGTAAAAACTCAAGGTGTGTACAATGTACATCTTAGTAGAACTGTGTGCTTGTGCAAAGACAAGGAAGAGGTTCTTGGGATTGAAGAAAGCATGAAAAACTTCAGAGTGGTCAAAGTTTGACTGTAGGATGAGTTGAATGGATGATGTCAACTGCGAGGACTAGATTGTTGGCAGCATGGCTCTTTTTGTGATGGTATTTCTGTTGTGGTTCAATGTGTAGCTCGTCGTAGAGCAGGAAGTCACTTGTGATTGAGTTTGTTAAAAGTTCTTTGTGGCGACTTGAAGATAGAGGTTTGGTAAAGATGTCTGAGATGTTCAGCTTTCCAGGAATGTGTTGAACTTGGATGGTTCCACTTTGTGTGAATTCCTTGAGCTTCTTCATATGGTTGAAATAATCTAGTTCAGTTTTTGGAGGATGGAGGTTGTTGATTTGACTCACCAATGGTTTGTTATCAACGTGAAAGACAAGTCTGTAGGGTAGATCGAAAGATTTGAATGTTGGGCAAAGTGACATAGTGTCTTGAAGTGCTGTTGCTAAAGCCATGAGTTCCACTGCTAGGGTGCTGGTGTGGGTTTTTGTAAATTTGAATGATTTGGATTGTAGGTATGAGTTGTTCATAGTGATCAAGTAACCTCCATAAGAAAAGCTGTTCTTCGAATAACTAGCATCAGTGTAGATATTGATAATATTAGTTTTGTGGTCATTTGATAGTGAAGTACTCTCGTTATGAATGGTGAGGTTGATAGCTTGGGTTTTGTAGAGGTACTTGAAGATTTGTAAAATAAGTGAATAGGACAGCAAGGAAGGAGATGAGTTGTAACTTGAAGCAACAGATGATAAGAATGAAAGGTCAAAACGAAATTTAGAACTGATGTAGTTCAAAACTCCTGTAAGTTTTTGATGTTTGTTCACAGAAGGAACTGTTGTAGGATGAAGAGCTGGAAGTTTGAATGGATGCCTTGTGATAAGGTCTTTGTCTTTGTTTGGTGGGAATGCCAATATTTTGTGAATGTCTGTAGATGGTGAAGTAGAACCAAGTTTCACATAGGTTAGTTCTTCTTTTGTTAAGTAGTCTTCTAGGATACCTTGTATGTAGTGTTGTAGACTGATGTTGATAATGTGTGTGTTGTTCACAGGGTTGATTGCAGTGCGTAACGTGTAACCAAGGTAAGAAGTCAGGTGAGTATCCTTCAGTAGATACTTGCTCTGGAACCAGTGGAGAATTGAATCTTTGTTTGGTGTTAGAATGAGTAAGTCATCAACATGATGTGTGATGAAACTCTGATCTTCATTGTTGTAGTAAAAGCAAGAGTCATTGTCATTAGACTTGAATTTGGAGCTGATGAAATTGTGGAGATCATCAAAGAAGAGCTTGGGACTTATAGAGAGTCCGTAAACAGCTCTATTGAGTTTCAAGAATTTTGTCTTAAAATATTTTTTGAACCAAGGTGGGTTGTGAATCACTAGTAGACCTTGTTTCTCTTGTAATTTGGCACTCAAAAAGGCTGACCGTATGTCCACACTTGATAATGTGGTGTTTGGCCTTTGAGAGGCGATGTTGAAGAGGATGAACATAGTAGTTTGGGAAGCAACTGGGGCATAATGCTCTGATAGAGTCTTGGTGTGCGTCTCTGGCTTGAAGATGGTGATGAGTCGAGCTTTAGGTTTTGGAACTGTGTTACTAGTTTCTTTGATAGTAAAGATCCAGTAGTGACGCAGTAGCTTAACTGTGCCATTGTAGTCTTTAATTTGAGCATCGGTGATGGGTTCAAGGACGTTGTTGTTTAGGAAGTTGTCAACTTCAGTTTGTACCGCCGCTTTCCAATCCAACTCGGTGTTGAACAGCGCTTTTTTGTAGTTGTTAGGAATAGAGTAGTGATGGTTGACAATGGCATGAATTTGTTTCTGGTTTAATATTTTACCAGTAGATGCGTAGTGTACTTGTTGTTGATGTACTTGAGTCAGTTGAAATGTGTTCAACGCTGTTAAGTCTTGTGTGGCAACTTCTTCAAGTGTACCATCTTTAGTAAGACAGACATGGAGCTCTTTTGTAGCATTTAAGAAGAGATAAGTAGCAATGCTTTGTGTGTTGAATTTGTTGTTGCGTATGATCACGTCTTCACCTATCATAGGGCTGTTTGTTATTTCGTGTTTGTTGTGTGGGTGATACAAGGCTTGAGGAGTTTTTCCTTCGTTTGCCGAGTGAGGAGTTTGATTGTAGACAGCTTCGGTATGAAGAAGACTTGCTCTATAGTAGAAATCTTTTGTTTCTTTGTTAGTGAGATGGGCTGTGAGGTAGTGGTTGACATTCTTTATAGCCTTAATACCTGCCTCAGCACCACCATTAAACTCCTTATTCCCCGTTGGGGAGCGGATGATAGTAGTATGTTTATGATGAGATTCAGTTACCTTTAAGAACTCACTACCCTTGTCCATTCGTAGGATGCTAGGGAAATTACGTTGTCTTAAGGTTTCTTCTTGAAGGTAGTTGTTTATACTGTGGGCAATAGCTCCTTTAGTAGTATTGATTAGGATTTTGATGTACTTTGAGTAATCATCTTTTAGGATAGTAATCCAGGTCTTTTTGTTATTTATGTATTCTGGACCATAAGTATCAATCCACAAGGTATGGAATGCATATGGAGCTCTATTGAGTCTTTGTTTACGTGTGCTGTGTCTCTTGTTTTTGAGGATTTTACAGCTGACACAGTGTTGTATAGATTTGATTTCTTCTGGGGTGAGTGTGATTCCGAGTTGCTGCATCTTTCTCACTGTCATATGAGCCATGGATGTGTGCAGTCTTAAGGCTGGTGCTTCAGAAGCTTTAGGTGTTGAGAAGATTACTCCTTCTGGGATTTTGGCGTAATTTGCCTGAGGTATAGTGTTGAACGTGTTCTCTGTGGACAATGTCCTTTGTTGAGGTGGAAGAGTGAGAGTATTATTTCTGAGATGAGCTAGCTTAGTTTTTGGATCAATGATCATGATTTTTTGTTGTTCAAAGATAATGGTATAGTTTAGTTGTAATAGTTGGGGAATGGACAGAATCTGTTTCGTGTAAGGGGATTGGAGTACTAGTACTTTTAAGTAGTGTCCTTGGAAGGGAAGGTATCCTGTCCCTTCAGTAGTGACAGAGTCGCCTGTTGGCATTTTGATAGTTTCACAGTCATCTGTGGAGAAGTTTTGGAGGTGAGTTATGGAGTTTGTCAATGACACGTTGGCGCCAGAGTCTAGCAACCAAGATTTGGTAATGTCATTTGGGTCCATTGGACGTAGCTCTAGATCAAGGTGGTCTTGTATCATGGCCATGATAGATGGTTGATTACTTGAGATAGTACTGTCGATACCAAATAGGTTATCTGGTGAGTAGCTGTCAGTTGTGATGGTGTTTACTACGTCTTGTTCATATGATGATGCGTAGAAGAAAGTTTTGTTTCTACATGAGTTGTAGATAGAAGCAATTTGTAGATTAGAATCTATTTGTAAAAGCTCAAAGCCTAAGATCATCAAGTGAGGATTCTGGTGATTCTAGCATTCCTAGAAGTTCAGGTGTGTGAATGGTTGCCATGACTTCTGGATCCTTTTCTGGAGAAAAATACTCAATGAGTGAATCTGTATTTTGGGTTTGAGGTGATTTGGGTTTAGAGCTTTCAGTTGTTTGCTCTGGTTGTTGAGTTGATTGCTCTGTAAAATCAGGAAGTTCAGGTTTCTTCAATGAAGTTTCAGTAGAATTGAATGTTCCTGTTGTAATAACAACAGAGTTGACTTCTGGAGGCGTACTTGGAGCCTTTCGTTTCCCATAAATAAGCTTTAACCAAAAAGCAGGGAGCGATTTTTTGGCAGTTGCTTCGTTGTAATATGAAGTCTTGTTTTGTTCCTTGGTCATCTTGTTGAGGTTGAAGTAGTGATGACCATATGGATGATGAACACCACAGAAGCGACACCAAGTTTGATTGGGTGGAGCATCGAGTTTGAGTGTGTTAAAGTGGATCACTCGTTTGTTGATGTAACTGCAGGGAGTTATTTCATTGACTTTGCAATTAGCAATGACTGCAAGAGCACGTAGCTGCTTGTCCGAAGTCAAGTTACCCTTGCTAGTAGCTTTTTGTTTGGGTTTAATAGGGTTTTTGGGGTTTGTAGAGGTGCGGTTGAAGGTTGAGAACTGTTGGTTTAATGCTTTGATGGCATTAATTTCCTGGACAATGTCTTGTTTGGTTTGTTGTGAAATGTGTGCAGCAGTAGCTGTCTTTTGGGTTTGAGTTTCTAATTCCTTAATGGATTCAGATGAAGCAAACAATGGTAGTGACAACTGAACCTTATGATTGTGGGAACCAATGTCGATCAGGATGGGGTTTGCTTTGCATAAAGTGGTCTTTAACCCTTCCAAATCAAGAGTTGTATTGGTCTCCAGAAATTGCATCAATGTGGTTTCAATGCTGATATCGAATTGATACCTTGAAATAAGCTTCTGGATCTCTTGTAGTAGAACAATATGGAAAAAATCAAGGCCAGTTTCGAATTGAGTTGTTGTGGAATTTGTGTTAACAACAGTTTGGTCTTGCAATGAATCTATAGCAACCTTATCAACCAAAGACTTTGAGTAGGGACCAAATGGAATAATGATGAAATGGTTAAAGTCATCAACAAACGAGCCAGTTAGCGGATGTATTTCGTTGGAATATTCCACCAATTGTTTTAAATGATATTTGATTTTGGTAGTACTTAGTAATGTTAGCAGCTCTTTGATAGTGGTTGGTTGTGTAATGGTTATGTTAAGTGTTGCATAGATTTGTTGGACAAAATAATCTACTTTCACCTGTAATTGCTCCATAAGTATATTATTCTTCCTTGCTTATATATATTCTATATAATAACAATTCAACTCGCTGTTCATTTTTCTTTACGTTTACAAGATCACATGACAGATCACATGACTCTACACTCTTAACGTAATTTACGATTCAACACCTTCCCTTGCGTTAAGAGTCT
>JAJLVX010000147.1:0-19898 GCA_030564525.1 Liangdongia berthetii | reverse complement strand
ACTTTGCCAGCCTCTGTTAGAGAAGGTATTAACATGTTCTTGGATGGTAACATCACCAGTGAAAACGTTAGATTCAGAACAGAATCTCTACAATTCAGAATGGCTGATGCCACAGATGTCATTCCAATTGATGCTTCAAGATACTTTTCATACCCAGCTTTGAGCAGAACTCAAGGTGATTTCAAACTGCACATTGAAAATGGTGAATTTAGTGATTCTGAAATTTTGGTCATGATGGGTGAAAATGGTACTGGTAAGACTACTTTCTGTAGATTACTAGCTGGTGCCATTCCAGCTGATGATGGTGCTGAAGTTCCAAAGTTGAACATTTCAATGAAACCACAAAAGATTGCTCCAAAGTTCACTGGTACTGTCCGTCAATTATTCTTCAAGAGAATTAGAGCTTCTTTCTTGCATCCACAATTTCAAACTGATGTTTGTAAACCATTGAGAATTGATGATATCATTGATCAAGAAGTTCAACATTTGTCTGGTGGTGAATTGCAAAGAGTTGCCATTACCATGGCTCTAGGTATGCAAGCTGATATCTACTTGATTGATGAACCATCTGCATACTTGGATTCTGAACAACGTATCATGTGTTCTAAGGTTATTAGAAGATTTATTTTGCATGCTAAGAAAACTGCCTTTATCGTTGAACACGATTTCATCATGGCCACTTACTTGGCTGACAGAGTCATTGTCTTTGAAGGTACTCCATCCAAGGAAAGTTATGCTAGAACTCCAGAATCCTTATTGACAGGTTGCAACAAGTTTTTGAAGAATTTGAACGTTACATTCAGAAGAGATCCAAACTCTTTCAGACCAAGAATTAACAAGTTGGACTCTCAAATGGATAAGGAACAAAAGTCCAGTGGTAACTACTTCTTCTTGGATAAGACTGATTTATAAGAAGGTTGGCATTTTAGACTCACTAGCATCATTAGCATCATGTCTGGTTCATTTTAATAATATTAATCACTATCGTTATGGAACCAACGTTTTCCCAGGGTCAGTGTCATCATTATACAATGACACTGGCTGGACCAGATATTTGTCTGCATTATCATTACAATGTTTAAAGTGCCCTGCATTGGTTGTCATTTGCAATTATTTATTATGGGGTTTATTGTTTTTGTTGATTTATACTTAAAGAATGATTATATTCACAGAAAAGATTAGAAAGAATGAAGAATATAAATCACTATTGCATTTTAGGTTATATTAATATTTTGATTTGTTTTGATCATATATTCTGGTTTGTGTTCGTTTATGGGATTTTTATTTTATAATTTGTAAAGGAACATTCAAATATTATAAAAAGTTTTAGATATTTCAGATTTTGTAGATTTTGAAGATTTATTTTTTTTTCTTTTGGGCTAAAAAAAAGTGTGGATCTCGAAAACTTTTGACTTGGTTGAATTATAATTAGATCGAGACAATGAGTATTGAAAAGAATGCTCTATGGGTATTGGGCTATGGTTCATTGATTTTTAAACCACCACCACATTATAAGTTTGTGATTCCAGGGATTATCCATGGGTTTGCCCGTCGTTTTTGGCAATCGTCTTCAGATCATCGTGGGACTCCAGAACATAAAGGTAGAGTCGTCACTCTAATTCCATACAAAGATATCATAGAACACCCAGAGATCAAAGCAGATGTGCTCAAATATGATAAATTACCGGAAAACTTCGAGAAACATGATTTAAAAGTGTGGGCTTGTGCATATTACATTCCACCAGAGCATGCTGATGAAGTTCGTGAATACCTTGATGTGAGAGAACAGGATGGGTACTCAGTGCATACAATCCCATTCCAGCTTCATAATGATCCAAACATTCATAGTGATCCAGAATTGCTTCAAGCCATAGAGTCACTACCTAAAAATGAAAACAGTGGGAAACATATTCTAACTAGCACTGTGTATATTGGCACTCTTGACAATGAAAGCTTCATTGGGCCTGAATCTGCACATGACACAGCTAAAATCATTAGTGTATCCAAAGGCCCTAGCGGTGAGAACTGGGAGTACCTGGAAAGATTGTACAGTTCTTTATTGGACTTAGATAAAAGAGGTGAGGATGCTTATTTGGCGGATCTTGTGCAACGGGTTGTCAAATTGAAACAAGAGAATCTGCTTGAGCATGCTCATGTCAACAAATAGAACATATAGACAATCAAATACATAATACATACACACATAGTAGTACTACTGATGTTAACAACTTCAACAGTAGCAACATATTCCTACGCAATTCTGCGCGCTGATTCACACCTACATGGCTGTTGTCTTAGAGCTGCCCAGTTTGGCAGGACAAAGCCAATTTGGTATGTGCGCGCTTCAAAATCAAAAGTGCCTGAACATATTCAGAAGTAGAAGTCTGGAGAGTTGAGTCAATAAACTATGAAAACATATAAAAGCAGACATTTGTATTCATGAAATAGTTAACAATAGCAATAATATATTATATTGTATAAGAGTATTGGTTACAATTTACAACTATGATTAACGAAAAGGCATCCACCGTTCTTGGTGCTATTGGTACGGCTTGCTGGTGTATTCAACTGCTCCCTCAGATTTGGTACAACTGGAGAAGAAAAACATGTGAAGGTGTTCCTCCATTGATGATGTTTCTATGGGCATTCTGTGGTATACCATTTTCCATTTATTTCATAACCACAAGAGGGAACATTTCTGTGCAGGTCCAACCAGAAATTTTCTTTGTCTTCTGCACAATCACCTGGGTGCAAACCCTTTACTATCCTCCAGTGCAGATGAACAAGAAAAAGATCTTGGTGATAGTCATTTGTTTTTTTCTTTTCGCTATAGGGTGTGAGGTAGGCTTCATCTTGTGGCTGAGACCTCTACATGATAGAGGTATCAAATGGCCATCTTTGATTTTTGGTATCATTGCTTCTGTTGCTCTAGCTGTTGGTTTAATCCCACCTTATTTTGAACTTTTCAAGAGAAAAGGTAGAGTTGTTGGGATCAATATGGGATTCATCTTTATTGATTGGTGTGGTGCTGTATTCTCCATATTCTCTGTTGTTGTGGGTAACATGGATGTCATGGGTATCATCTTGTACAGTATATGTGCGTTTTTAGAACTTGGTATCATGTTGAGTCAACTGATTTGGTGCTTAAGATTCAAATGGTTTAGAAAGAACCCAGATATTGAAGATTCAGATCAAGAACTGGAAGCGGGCTTGCCAAGCAGTAAGGAATCAAAGAACGATACCCTAGAAGAAGATTCCCATAGTGAAGGTGTTGTGTTGAATAAAGATAAGGATAATTCTCGTGAAACTACACAGGATGCAGAGAATGATAGTTTGGCATAATGAATGATAGACATCCCATTCATGAGGGTTTAATAGTATTATTATCATATACATATATAGTTACACAAGTATTTAGAGTGTTTTTTCTGGTTTTTTTAATTTAATGAGGTTTGGCATATTAATTTTTTTTTGATAATTATGTAGTGTGAAAGTTTAAAAAAGAACTACAAAGAAACAGCTTTCTTTACAGTTGAACAAGACCAAAAGAACAACAACAGTATTAATTGACTTCTTGGGGAAAGCATAAAGAAGCTACCAACACAGAGCACATACAACACAGTCCAATGCACAACATCATATAACACCAGCGACAATGAGTTACACGCCAGGAATTCCCACAGAGTACATGCAGATGATGCGAGCCGCCATGAGAAATGGATCATCAGATTCACAAGAGCGTCCATTAAAAAGGAGGAAGAGGTCCAAGAAGCAGAAGGAGAAGAGTAATGAGAGTGATATGAGTTCAGTAGAACCAGTTGAGGTTCCTGATTGCATTGTTTCTGATCAAGAGAAAATAGTGGCAAAAGATGCTACTGTAACTCTAGGAGATGGAAATGATAATGATAATGAAGAAGAAAACGATGACGATGAGTTTGATGATGATGAATTTGAAGATGTTGATCTAGAAAACTATGAAGAAAAGGCTTCATCAAAAGTTGATGCAACAGGTGTAGTTGTATCGCTTAATAAAGACGCTTTAAATCCAAAGAAACAGATGAAGAAGAAGAAGAACGTGATTGACAAAGAAGAGAAGATATTCAGAAGAACCTATCATATAAATTACATTGCGTCAATGATGATACATGGGTTCATCAGAAACCAATGGTGTAATAACAAGGACATTCAACGCCATTTACAGAAATTAATCACAACAAAGATTTTTGAAGAGTTACACCCTGAAAAGAAACCAAACCAAATTGCACAATTTAGAACTAGAAAACTATTAGATGGGATAAAACATCTTATGGATAGATGGATTAAATATTTCAAAATAACGTCAAATAGAGGCATATACAAACAAGATTGGTATGAATGGAGAAATATCTCAAAGTCTCCAATTGGATTCAAAAGATTTCAAAAAAGCATTTTGAAAGGAAAAGGTAATAGAGATATAGCTGCACAGGGGTTTGTTGCACTATTAAGAGCTGCAGGGGTTCCAGCAAGGTTGGTGTTTTCATTACAACCTCCAGATTTTACTTCAATGGCCATTAAAAATAAGAATGCTCAAGACAAACAACCAGAAGCATCCTCATCACCTTCTCTGGCAACATCGGTTCAAGATAGATTGATGCAACTGAGAAAAGGAAATGCTGTGCAAACAATTATGGATCGTCCAACAAGAGGTGAAGTTGAAATGAAGTACCCAGTGTTTTGGGCTGAAGCTTGGGATTCTAACTCTAAGCAGTGGATCACAATTGATCCAGTATTGTTCAAAACTTTAGAAATTGTTACAAGGAAGACTGAATTAGAACCACCAATGAGTTATCTATATAATAACTTGACTTATGTGATTGGGTATGATAGAAATGGCGGCGTAAGAGATATTACCAAACGATATGCTGAACGTTATTACGCTAGAACAAGAAAGAAGCGTATTACGAAGGATGATGAGGGAGAATTCTGGTATGATGCCTTTATTTCGAAATTGGCAAGAAGAGGAAGAAACAAGGCTGATGAATACGAGGATGATTTCTTTTTGAAAAAAGCTGAATGGGAAGGTATGCCTGAAAATATTCAAGATTTCAAAAACCATCCTTTCTATGTTTTAGAATCCCATTTGAAAGCCAATGAAGTATTAGACCCAAAAGAACCATGTGGGATGATTAGACCGAAAGGTAAAAACACTGCAATCCAAGTTTACAAAAGATCCGATGTCAAGACGTTAAAGTCACCAAGAGCTTGGTTTCAAGTTGGTCGTGTTTTGAAAACTGGTCAGCGTGCTAAAAAAGTTCGTCAAAAGACTGCTTCCCAGATGAGGGACGATGACGACGAGACAGAAGAGAGATTGTACTCATATGATCAAACTGAACTTTATGTCCCACCACCAATAGTTGATGGGGTCATTAAGAAGAATGCTTATGGTAATCTTGATTGTTATGTGTCATCCATGATTCCTGAAGGCGGTGTTCATGTCAAATCAGAGCTAGCGCAAGATGCGGCTAAGATCATTGGAGTTGATTACGCTAAAGCCGTTGTTGGGTTCAAATTTGAAAGAAGATCTGTCACACCTAAGATGGAAGGTATTATTGTTGCAAAGGAATACGAAGAAGCGATATATGCGGTGATTGAACAATTGGAGGAAGATGCTAGAGAGAAGACACGCAACGATCTTGAGATTAGAGCTTTGAAAGGTTGGGCTCTATTAATGACCAAGTTAAGAATACAACATAGATTAAACAAGTCCCATGGTAAGATTGACGAGAATGGCGACTCAATTGAAAAAGAAGACATGAGTGCTAGTGAAGAAGAGTTTGAGGATATTGAAAGAGACTACGAGGCCTACCTTGAAAAGAGTCGTCTTGAGGAAGATGATGATGACGATGATAATGAAAGCTTGTCAGAAGGCTATGGTGATGGTGGTTTTGTTAGAGATAATAACAGATCCAAATCTCCACCTTTGGAGACTGGTGGATTTTTAGCAGAAGATGCTGTTGATACTGGTGGGTATTTCCCTGAAGAGTCAGATACTGGTGGTGGCTTTTTAGCTGAAGATTCCGTTGAACCTGTTGATGATGGCCACCATGAAGAAGATGAAGAGAATGAACCAATTGATACTGGTGCTGGATTCTTTATAGAAGATGATTCTGTCAAAGATGGTGAAATTAATAATGATAGGACTGAATCTCAGACTAATGTTGAAGGTGATGATGAGCTTGATGATTACGAGGCCTTTATGGAAGAGTATGGTGGAAGTGGTGATGAGGAGATTGATTATGAATCAGATCCAAATTTTGAACATCATGATTCTGAAGCAGAAAAAGTGACAGAATCTGTTGAAAAACCTCAACATTCAAAGGAAGATATACAAACACAAGAGCTTCCACCATCTCCACCACCGTTAGAAGAACTTCCAAGGGCAGAGGAAAATACCAGAGATAATGAACCTCCATCGAAAGAAATTCCAGATAATGCTTCCAAAGATTATCTTGTTGAAGAATCAGTTCCTAAAATAAGCACAACAGAACAAAATCCATCAACTCCACTTGAACCGCATTCACAACAACCAATTGTGGAAGCAATATCAGACTCCGAATCTGACATGGAGAAGGAGTTTAATAGACAGTTAGATGAGGAACGAGCCAAATTACATAGTGATCATCAAGTTATTGATACAGATTCAAACAATGAAGATGACGATGAAGATTACGATTTTGAATATGATTCTCAATAAATAATGACAATTGTATTATATATATAGTTGATATAGATATTAATTAATACATGCAAAAAAGTTTTATTTAAAATTGTCTAGAAGAGTGAAAGCACTTGATGAATCATCTTCTTTGTAAACGTCTTCTCTTTTCTTCAACTCTTCTGCGTTCACGCTCAGCCTCTTCCAGATCTTCCAACTTGGCTCTCTTTGCAGCTCTCATTTCTTCTCTCAATATTTCATCACCAGTAGCTTCCATATCAGCCAAGTCATCATCATATTCATCATAATGGTTTCTCCCCCTACCCTTATTAAACATTTTCCAGATCTCATCACGGTCATAACCTGGATCGTCAGCAAACTCTTCATCCTCGTCATCAACGACAAAGTCATCTTCGTACTCGTCATCATAGTAACTTGTACGTTTCTTTCTTTCAATTTGCTCTCTGCGTTTACGATCTTCCAGTTTGGCACGCAGCTTTGCAGAAGGTTGTGCAAGGGCTTTAGGCTGGCTGACAGGTCTTTGTCTTGGTGGAGATGGTGGAGATGGCCTTCTTTGTGTTTTTGATGGTGCTGATGCACGATGCTGTTGCGTTTGCTGTTGCTGTTGTTGGTAATGCGATGTTTTAGATGCAGAGGATGCAGGTGGAGTTTGTCTTCTAGAATAAGCGGGAGCAGATGTGCCACGCTTTTGCTGTTGTGATCTTGGAATGGTTTTGGATTCATATTTAGCTGGTTTTTCAGTCAAGGACGGAGATGATTCCTTTTCTTTAATTTCTTTGGATTTCTGTTTAGCTTGATTCATCAATTCAGCAAATGATAGTCTCTTTTGTGGAGATTGAGATCTGGCTTGTTGCTCGCTGCCACTACGAGCAGGTATTATGCTTGGTTGGGATCTTGTATTAGTTCTAGCGGTACCCCTAACAGACCCCATGGAATTAGACGCTGTTGATCTACTCCTTACAGCTCTTTGCTTTGGCGCAGTTGGTTTAGATGCTGGTGCCTTCTTTTGTTCCTTCTCCTT
Source organism: Liangdongia berthetii (assembly GCA_030564525.1). Classification (NCBI taxonomy): domain Eukaryota; kingdom Fungi; phylum Ascomycota; class Saccharomycetes; order Phaffomycetales; family Wickerhamomycetaceae; genus Liangdongia; species Liangdongia berthetii. The sequence continues at coordinate 12,162 of JAJLVX010000147.1, read as the reverse complement.
TTCTATTCTTCTCATCTGCTTCAACCTTGCAACAGCAGGATCAACAGTTCTAGCAGAAGAGAGTCTTTCATGTCTTAATTCCTCCAGTGAATCAGTTGGCCTTTTTGTAGCTGTGGAATCTTTTTGTTGTCTTTGGGCTGTAGCATTCTTCGCTGTGTATGAGTACGAAACTTTGGCTTCCTCTTTTGCTGGCTGTTTGTTCTTGATCTGAGAAAGTAGCGAACTGAAACTCATGAGTCTCTCAGTGTGGATGTCGTCTGTTTTGTTGTTCGTTGTCACTCAAATATATGACACTCTTTTTGCCTTTCAAAAATTCAAATTTGAGCAAATTGGGGAGCCGTTCGGAAATGGCAGAATTTGATAGAGTTTGAAAGTTGATGGTGGTACATAATTACTATTTACAAAGCAATGGATGGCAAGAGACAGAGGTCCCTTAACTGCTCTTGATTATCATACGCTGAACATGTTAAGTCAAAATACGCATTCTTTGTTTTTCTATTGCAATGAAAATTTGTTTATTATAATGTACATCAAACCAAACTTTGAGACTCTGATAGGACCAGCTAACGTCATTATATTTAGACAATCAAGTAACGAATTGGAATATGGATCTAAAAAATGTTAATATTCTCAAGTTTACAGCTATAAAATTCTTTCTTACCAATTTGATGGCATAACCAACAACACCCATCATGATGAAACCAATACCGACAGCTCTGATGATCTTCAAGTATTCTAGATACAAAGTTAACAAACGCTGTAAACATAATTCAATACACACCCACAGAAAACATAAATAAACACCAAATTTTGAATATTTACACATGTCTTGTGTGTGATGTGGGTACTAACGAAACGAACCTTTCTTGTCTGGCTTGGTACACTTTTGGATAAAAGCGGAACCATCCTTGAAGAACTCGACTGGGACTTCTGTTATCTTTTCCAAACCTTCAGCAGCCATTGTGTCTTGTTAATATGTGTGAGAATTTGTTGTTTAGATTCAAACTAGTTGCTGTTCAAACTAAAACTTGTTGACGTTAATATCTGGTTTTTTTATCATCGACGTGTCGATTTTTCTGAAAAAGTTGAAAATGCTGGTTGTTTCTAAAAGAGAGAAAAAGTGGGATTGAAATGGGTTAGAAAGCAGTGTGCTAGTTTGGACGATATATACGAAGAGTAGAGTGTAGTCACTAGTATTAGATAATTCTTTTAATCCATTTCTAAAGGATCTCAGTTGGTAGTAATACAAATTTGACATCTAAAGGTAACCCGGATGAGTAGGGTTACTGATATTATATTAATTAATATGTATAGATGCACAGACATACTATAATCTTATAATACATTAATATAATAGTATATTTTCTATGTTACACTTAATATATATATACATATGTATTATGCACTTGATATGATACCCCAATTGAACTTTGAAGACTTAAGCAAAACCTTCCCAGGCATCACTATCACTGTTTTCTTCAGCCTCAGATTCTTCATCATCGTTAGCATCAGTCTTCTTGGAAGAATTTGGTTTGTAGACACCCCATTCAACCAATCTTGGGTCTTCCAAAAGATCCTCCTTTATCTTGTTTCTCATAGTCTTTAACGAAGCTTCTTTGTTCAGCTTTTCAAATGGTGCTATTAGTTCTTTGATTGGAGTCTTTTGTATAATTTCCAACTTCTCGGAAGCTCTTTCTTCGTCATCATCACCATCTTCATCGTCTTGATCCAAATCCTTAAACATGACTTTTTCCAACTCATCCAAAAATATATCAATAACATGGTATGGCAACCCAGTGGAAACTTTCTTATCACCCGACAATGGGATTTCTTCCAAAACAGCGATATAACTTTCTAAAACCTTTGCATCCCAATTTTCCTTTTGAATTCTTTGCAAAGCATAACCCAACACTCTTCTCACAAGAAGCAGAAACTTATCGAGTCTGTGATGGTCAATATCGTGCCATTCTCTACTGATGACAACCCAAAACGCCTTGAAGAACGTTTCGTAAGCATCCAATGGGATTGTCTCCAAGTATAACTCACCCAGCTTGTCAGCGAGTCTTTGCTGTGGACGAGGTTTGTCACAGAACCACATGGCGTAGAAAAGACCCTTCCAAAGCTTTTCTGCTTCTAGTAATGGCATGGAAAGGGAGCGACGGGCAAGGAATTTGCGCAGACTGTCTAGTGCAGCGTCTCTAGTTGGGCGATCTTAAAAAAAGGTTAGTCTTAATAAACGATTTAGTTAATGGCATTGAAAAACATAATACCATTTGCTGCCAACTTCTTAACGAAGGCTGAAGATTGGATTTTACTCATGTTGTAAACCGTTGTTTGTTTTGTTGATTAGTTCTGAATCAAATAATCATTTTAAAATTTTTTTATGTTGAGCGATGACCTGTTACGGGACACATTTCACAGTTTGGATGGTACTATTCAGTGATGATGGAGTTGAAGAGTCGAAGTTTAGGAGTTGAAGGAGTGAGATATTATTTGGGTTTGTTTGTATGTTTGATGGTCTATTATACATGATATATCGGGACACAGCATACATTATATATCTTATAAGATCAGAGATTTACACACTCATTTTGACCAAAAGTTTAGAGTATCAAAGAAAAACAAAAAATAAACCATCATCAATACAATATTCTAAATCAATATCAACTATAACAATAAGAAAATAATACCAATGTCGGACAAGACTAATGCCACCAAGAAGCCAATTAACCCACATATACCGAGATACATCAGCACCGTGCCATGGTACAGCGACGCTACAGCCCAGAACCCAGACGATTCATTAGCGCACCATCGCAATGGCCCACAAACTTCGAGCTCAAACCCATCAGAAGCCAAGGTTGGCCAGGGCATCAAGGACGAGTTCATCATACTTGATGAGGATAAGCAGAAAACGCAGCTCAAGAAGAAGCAGGGCCGGAAGAGGATGAAGAGAGATGAGTTTGGTGAACGTGCTGGTTTCAAAAGAGATGAGAATGTCGATTATGATGGGAAGAGAGATCGATGGTTTGGGTATAACGTTGATGAATACAAGAAACATATTGCTGAGTGGGAAGAGAAGAAGAAGATCAAGGAGAAGCAGGATTTAGAGAAGGCAGTTGCTGAGATGCCATTGTTAGAATATGAAGGGTTGACTATTGATAGTGATGTTGAGATTGAGATGAAGGAGTTGGGATTATGGGAGGAAGCACAAAAGAATCATCATGCATTAGTGTCATCAGCCAAGCCTAAGGCTGAAGGTGAGAAGACGGTTAGATTATTAGAAGACAAGGCTGTTTATTTGACCAACTTGGGCAGTGACACTGTTGCATACAATCCTAAAAACCGTATGGTGTATGATGACAAGACTGGGACTAATAGTAAAGATGGGTTTCTACGCCATTTGACAGGTGAGGCTAGAGAGTTTGAGGATTCCAAGATGCTTGCTTGGGATGATAAGCGCAGAGGTGTTGTTGAAGAGAATTGTGTTGCGAACCCAACTCTTGCTGGTATACGACACAAGAAGGAGAGTGCAGAGGAGAAATCCAAGAAGGAGGCCCTAAAGAAGAAGTTGTTATCCAAGTATGGTGGTGGTGCTAATGGTGATACTGAAGATGAGGAAAATGAAGAAGAGAATGTGAAAGAGGAACAAGATTCTAAATCTGCTATTCATCACAATGAGACCAAAAGTTCGGATAAACATGGTGTTTCACGGTACGAGGAGGATGTGTATCCGTCAAACCACCGTAGTGTCTGGGGTAGTTATTGGAATGATGGACATTGGGGGTATTCGTGCTGCCAACAGACTGAACGAGATGCTGAATGTACAAATACACACTCTTGATTGTCTGTGAATCTATATTACTGTCAAGACTCAACACTTTGAAAGGATTTAAAGATAATAACGTCAAGTTCACTAGTTATTAAATTAAACTTCAGTAGATACATATGTATATACAGTACTACAGAGTCGGCCAGTTATAACCACTGACCAGTACATATACATACATACATCCTAATAGCCATCGGAATTAAAAGCTTTGAATTTGACTCTGAGCAAATGCTGTAAGTTGTTTGTAGTTTAAACTCCTGGGAGAGTCTGAGATGTGCAAATGCAATGTATGATACCGCACGGCATGGTTGAATGGCTGACTGGAAATTGGCATCCAGTGTCCACGTTGATGGTTGATCGACAGACTTTATGAACTCAGTTTCATCGAAAAGAGGTACACTTGAAACCAGATCAAAAGTGGACACTGATGACTGATGACTTTATTGGTTTGAGGAAGAGAAGTACTACGTATTATGGTCCATCTCTGGATTAGTCAAGAGGTCGTGTGAGATGAAGGTGATTTCGTATTTTGTCACAAAGAGATCTGGACAGAGATCTGAGGTACAGCTGCGATGCTTCTCTGTCAATTGCTCTGTGTGCTTTGAACTTTGAACTTCAGTAACGTTCAGGTGAGACAGGGCATTCCCTGCCTGCCTTTTCAAACCCAGGCAGGGTCTCCGCCGAGGACCAGGCAGACACACTTTATTTTCCAGGCAGAACACCAGACAGAGCTACAACAGCTACAACACCTACTAGAAACACCCACGTGGGAAACAATTAAGCACAACAACAACATTCACGAATCAGATCGGTCAAGCGATGAATCATGATGTGGGATGTGAGTATGTAAGCATGTGAGGACTGTACTATGTAGTGCAAATCTTCTGCTGGAGTAGTTGTAGCTTCTTCTTCTTTCCAACTTGGCTGACTGACTGTCCACATCTAGTTGATCTTATCTCTTGTCACATCTGCTCAGCACTGCCCACGCCGAAGGGACAATGGGAGAACACCGCGGACCCTCTGGATAGCGAGTGGCTCTGCCCAGCCTGCCTAGCCTCCAGTGGGCCAGTGAGAGGTTGAACGGTTGAACCCTGGCTGCCACTTCCGCCTGGCTACCCTGTAGGCAGAACTGCAGGCAGAACTGCAGGCAGACTGTCGGCTGACGTCCGTCTGTGCAGCAAAAAAAGAGACAAAAACAAAAATAAAAAGAATTCGTTAATTAATTACGTGAGAAGGAAAGCTATGAAATGAATGTTATTTAATTATTAAAGCACACCACCGTCCACTTCCCACAGAATCCAATAGAAAAACACACATCGTATACTCCATACTTTGGTTAAACTTAGAACAGAACATACACACACACACACAAAGCCCACCATTGATTGCCACAAGAATACACATTACAACCACTGTAATCAGATATGAAATTTGGTGCGCAATTGTTATCAAAGTCTGTCCCTGAGTGGAAAAGCTACAATATCGACTACAACCAGCTGAAGCTAAAGATCAGACTAACAACTCAGGATGTCCAGGACTATGACGCCCCATTAAACCCCAAGCTGGTTGAGGATTTATACAGATCCTTCACTCAGCAGATCGACATGGTTAATTTGTTCTTAACGTCAAAAATTGGTGAAGTTAAACGCAGAATCATTTACATTGAAAACGTAATCAATGAGGAAATCGATAACGAGAATGATGCTGATAGTGCTGGTGGGTTCACCATAGACGATTCCATTGAAGAATATTTGTCAAAGCTATCTTCTGATTTACAGAAACTATCAAGGTTTATTGTTGTTCAGAAAACTGGTGTGAGAAAATTGTTAAAGAAATACACCAAATATTCCAACGATGGCGGTGATTTAAACGTTAGAATAAACCAGTATATGATCAACAACACTGCTTCATTTGTTCATTTGGACCTAACTGGGTTTTATTTGGAACTGGCGTTGATTTATGACTTGATTAGACAAAAGACAAGTGGTGCCCAAGCTCTAGAAGATATCCAAAATTCTCCCACAAGTTTAAGAAGAAGAAGCCTCATTTCTTCAGTTGAATTGAATAAGAATGAATCCTTTGACTACAAATCCATCAAAAATGCAAATTTCAGTGAAAAGTTTCTAGTTCACTATGATAACTTGGCGGAATTGAAGTTGTTTTTATTAACAAACTACCTCTTTGTTGATGAGCAGGTCTCTAGACAGAGAAGAACCATCCAAAACAGAAAACAAACATCTACAATGTCTTTAAGAGAATTGATTGGCAATGGCTCTAATAATACTACTACTACTGCTACTGCGGAACCAAATACTGATGCTTCTTTAATACCTGCTGCTCAAGCTAGATTACCATCCCGTCCAAAATCCCCTGACCCAACTGTTGATGTTATTGGCTCAAATGCAATCTATTTGAACCAAACTGATGAAATGACTACTAGAAAACCAACAGTGGCCATCTTACTTGATGACCCAAAACATTTCCATTCCATTAAAAACCAAACTGAACCTGGTTTATTAATTACTGACTTGAATAATTCAAAAAGATCATTGTTGTTAAGTGCTATTGGTGGGTTGAGAAAAACTTCCTTTGCTTTGTTCCAAAATGATGAAACATTTGTCGCTGATTTGATTGAAAGTTGTATGAATGGTGAATCTTATGAAAGTTATTATTCAAAACATTCTTTACAAATCGATTTACTAAGCTCATTGGAAAAGATTGCTATTGAATGGATTTTCTCAAAGCATGTTAAACCATTGGTTAAAACTTCTTACAATGAATCCCGTTTCACAAATCTACCAAATAATTATAATAGCACTAAGACAAGTACTACAGAAGAAGATGATTTCTGGATCTCACTCAAATCAAACGTCAAGATTGCTGAAATTAATACTGAAATTACAGATTTCAACACCATCCTTACTGATTTCAAAGACTGTTTCAGCATTCCATATGCTTATTTGGAAGTTCATTGGAATTCCACAAAACCACCAGCTCTTTTGCAAAAATTATTGAGCTCTCATTTGATTTACAACATTGACAACTCTTTTTCAACATTGACCTATTCATTATACAAACTAAACAAACTATCATTCACTCCAAACTGGGCAAAGTTCTTTACCGACACTCCAGCTGATATAAGAAAATTGCCTCCAAAGATAAAACGTGCCAAATCTCAACAAATTAAAAATCAATCTTCATCGGCAAAGATTGATAATAATAATAATACCAGTCATCCAAACTCCATAAGTGGTTCTTCAACACACAATAGCTCAGTTTCAGGTGAATCACAGCAGTTTAGATACTGGAACGAGTTTGACAACGGTTCAGAGAATGAAGACGAGGCGGCATTCTTGATCCCAATAGACTCGGAACAGGACCAAATATTGTCTTCACACTCAGTTGACCTATTCTACAAGATTAGCAACAATTTGCATACTTTTATTGGTAAGTGTCTACCATTCCTCACTGCCAATGAACCAAATCACAATAATAGTTCTGAATACAGTCCTCTAAGGGCAGATGGTGAGCCAAGATACGGTGCTGTTGCAGGAGATGACGACGACGTGGATGTTGACGAGGACTATGAGCTGATGGTCAAGCAGTCCCAGCACGACACGGTCATCACGTTCCTATACATGACCTCCACATTGCTAACACTGATCATCACTGGGATCTCCATTGGGATCATCTTCTCAGTCTCATACTCATATGAAAATGTGGTGCTTTCGCCATTGCTCTTGGCTGTTATTGTCACTGCTTTACTGGGTGCTTTGTTCTTGTCCATCATTAGTCTGTGCTTGTTGATGACAAGAATCACTCAGCCACCGGTATGGCATCAGCTGCTTGTCTGGATGGTGTTTTTGATCGTCACTACGCTCATCATTTCTGGAATTGCTGGGCTGTTTGGGGTCTAAGCTGTGATTTATTATTACTTTCATATAAACACAACGCATAATAAACATTTACGACTTAAGTTATCATCATGCCTAATATACTAATTCTATTTTACAATTTATTTTCAACCCTTTTATTCTATTCTGTAATTAATAATTAGGTTACAATTGGAATCCAAACCTCTGTTGAACCCACTGAGACCCATGCTCTTCATAATCTGCCTTGGTAACACGTATCTGTTTATAAAAATCTGTTTCTTGACTCAGAAGCTGGGCACTCTCCCACCCATATGTTGTTGGATTCTTTGGCTTCCCTATTCTAACTTCCCATTCAACAGGAAGAACAACCTTCAATTCATTAAGCAACCGTTGATCAAAATTAGCCATATTAAAATTCCCACCAATGGTGATGATGTTGGACACCACAAGAGGTCTCAATAGTTCGGGAAGAGCATACACAGAGTCCACTATGGTTTCAACCAGCCCTGGCTTATTGTTGACATCAACAATCTCCGGATGGAACAACGTTTCTGGAACACTGAATCGTTCATCATAAATCTTTAGAATATCAATGTCTGCAAGTGACACTTTAGACTTCAACTCGGGCGTCAGAACATACCCTCTAGAGGTTGTATTCGGCGCTGGTAAAACATACTCCCAAAGATGATCCTTATCACCCTTTGTTGGATACTTGATTTTTTTCAACGACTCATTATAGTCCAAACTCACAAAACATGCCTTCTCTTTCACATTGTTGATCAATACGGTCTCCTCTGTGAAATTAAAGTGTCTGAATGAGATAAGTTCTCGAAGAACACCTGATAGAAAACGCCCACCAATTTCCAACTTTCGCACAGCTTTCCAGTAAATAACACCTTTAATTATTGGCATCACCCATGTGTAATTAAACCCAGAATCTATCACAAGTTGGAAATCAGCATAATGTGATACCTTAGATATGTCATTCTCCACTTTAGGCTGGTATAGCTCTTCATTTTGTTTATAATTCCAAGGAATCAACGAGGAAAATGGCGTTCTATACAATGATTTGAATCCATATTCTTCAAAGATAATAGTATCAGTGTTCATGGACAATCTTGGAAGAGTAAATGGTGCCTCGCTAAGAATCAAATCATTCTCTCTAGGATCAACATTCAACCCAACATCTCTCGAGGTGAAACAGTAATCCCAAACCTGTTTTTCAGTCTCCCAACTCACCAGCTGACCTTTCTCAATGGGTCTCTTGAAAACAACACCTTTAGCATCAACAACAGTATCCAGCTGGTTACCAATCAGCAATCTTCTATCATTTGTACGCAGTATTGTATTTTGAACACGCTTGATTGTGTCAACTTCATCTGTGCTGTAACCAATCTTAATGTCAAAAGAACCGTTGTCAAGTATTAGTGTAGACATGTTCCTGTGTACAATTGATATATTATAATGACAACTTCAAAGCAATCTAAACAACAATAGATTATAGAACTAATCTTTAATTGAGAAGACTATGATTTGATGTTGTAACAATTTTTGATTCAGTCAGTCAGTTTAAGTCGGAATTCACACCAATTACGTAATCAATTAAACCGGATTTCAAAAATTGAATAACGAAAAAGTAAACAAATCAAAAAACTTGTAAACAAAGAATTAAACACTTAAACTAAACCCATTTGCTTTGAGTTATCATGAGTTCACCAGTCCAGCCTTCAAAGAGACGTGCTCTGGCGCCTATTGTATCAGATGATGAGTCAGACGAAGATATTGGCGATGTTTCCATGGCGAGCGACAAGGAAAATGTTGCTTCTCCAGGTAAAGATCAATCCCAATCACCAACCAAGACATCGCGTCGTGCATCATTGGCACCACTAGACCAGAACCAAAACATAGAAGACCAACACAAAGACGACCATCTAAATTTGGCCCCAGTAGTGCACCTGGAACCCCCAAAAGAACAAACAGTGCTGCGTCCATCGCGTCAAGCAAGTCCAGAGCTTTCTACTTCACCAACAAGAAAACAAAAACCATCGTTTAACGGACCTGATATCATTGCTATATCACCAAAGAAGAAGGCCATGGCTGCTTCTGGATTCAGCCAATATTCGAAAGACGAATCTAGAGAACCAGTGACAAGATTGGTCATTGATAGACTTGAGTTGACTAATTTTAAATCATATGCTGGCACTCAAGTCATTGGCCCTTTCCATACTTCGTTCAGTGCTGTTGTTGGCCCTAATGGTTCTGGTAAATCAAATGTTATTGATTCAATGTTATTCGTGTTTGGGTTCCGTGCTAATAAGATGCGTCAGGGGAAACTATCAGAATTGATCCATAATTCTGAAGCTGCACCAAATTTACAATCATGTTCTGTTGATATTCATTTTGTTCACGTCACTGATAATTTGGATGATACAACCACTGTTGTCCCAGGAAGTGAATTGATTATTTCAAGAAAAGCATACAAAAACAATTCTTCAGATTATTTTATAAACGGAAGAAGAAGTAATTACAGTGAAGTCACTACATTGTTGAAGGAAAAGGGTATTGATCTTGACCATAAGAGATTTTTGATTTTACAAGGTGAAGTTGAAAGTATTGCTCAAATGAAACCAAAGGCTGAAAAGGAAAACGATGATGGGTTGTTGGAGTACTTAGAAGATATTATTGGTACAGCAAACTACAAAACTGCTATTGAAGATTCTTTCAAGAAAGTTGAAGAACTGAATGAAGTTTGTCAAGAGAAAGAGAATAGATTTAAACTTGTGGAAAAGGAAAAAAGCTCTTTGGAAACTGCTAAGGATGAAGCTTTGTTGTTTTTGCAAAAGGAAAAAGAACTTTTTGAGAATAAATCATTATATTTTCAATTTAAAGGTCACCAAGCCCAAGAATCAATTGAGATAAATACCAAGTTGTTGACTGAATTGGAGGAGCAGCTAGAAAAAGAAAAGATCGAGTCAACTGATTTTGAAAAGGAAGTTAAAGATATTGAAATGGAGTACACTGGATATCAGAGCAAGATTGAATTAACCTCAAAAGAAATCAAAAAATTACAAGATATTGTGAAAAAGGCTGATAGACAAAAAGTTGCATTTGATGAAAAAAAGAAGAGTTTGGAAACCAAGAAGAAGAAGGCTGAAAAGTTATTATCTACTGCTGAGCATGCACTAAATGAAGCTAATGCAAAATATGATACCCTAAACACTGAAAGTGCATCCCAACAAGAAGACCTTGCATCATTGAAGGAAGAATTAAAAGAGGAAAAGGAAACCTTGGATGGCATACGTCAAGAGTTGACTACTAAGACCAAGGCATTTAATCAGGAAATTGAAAAATACGAAGAACAACTACAGCCGTGGAATGCACGTATTGAGCAAAAGAAATCCGAATTAACTATCGCTAAGAGTCAGCTTCAAATGCTGGAAGAACAAAGAGCACAATCTGGTAAAGAAATCACACACCTAAAAGAAAGAATTGCTAAAATTATCGAAGAAGGTAAGCAAAATGAAGTTAAAATCAATACATTAAAGAGAGAACAGGTCCATGTTGATCAACAGATTGAAATGGGGACCAAAGAATGCGAGCATGCTTCAACAAAATTGGATGAAATGAATAGTGCTTTATCAAATCACAGACAAAAAACACTTGATGCTCGCTCTTCTGTTTCTACTGTTCAGAATAAGAACAAAGTGCTATCTTCTTTGATGAGACTTCAAGATTCTGGTCGTATCCAAGGATTTTACGGTAGATTAGGTGATTTAGGTTTTATTGATGATAAATATGATGTCGCTATTTCTACTGCATGTGGTCAATTGGATGATATGGTTGTTGAAACAGTTGAAGTTGGTCAACAATGTATCGAATATTTAAGAAAAAACAATTTGGGTTATGCTAGATTTATATTGTTAAACAAATTGAGAAAATTTAACTTAAACCCAATTAACACACCAAGAAATGTTCCAAGATTGTTTGATCTTGTTCAGCCAAAAGATCCAAGATTTGCCCCAGCTTTCTACTCTGTATTGATGGATACCCTTGTTGCTGAGAACTTGAAAGAAGCCAATGCTGTTGCATATGGTGCAAAGAGATATCGTGTTGTGACTATTGATGGTAAATTAATTGATAAGTCTGGTACTTTGAGTGGTGGTGGTAACTATGTTAGTAGAGGTGGTATGAAATCTACATCTGAAGCGGGTGCTGTTTCCGAACAAGAAGTGATTGCATTGGAATCTGAATTGACGGAGAAGGAATCCAAATTTGAAATTGCACAGAAGACATACTATGAAATGACCAATGCTTTGAAAGAGTTGAAGGATAGAAAACCAGAAATTGAGGTGCAGCTGTCAAAGCTCAACTTTGATATTGAAGCTCTGTCAAACGAGTTGAAGAATTCACAGCAACAGCTTGAAGAGTTGAATAAGACAAACCAACAAATAAACT
>JAJLVX010000146.1:0-19927 GCA_030564525.1 Liangdongia berthetii | reverse complement strand
GAATCAATAAAAGTGTTTGACAACCAATCTTCCTCATTTTCCCCAGTAGAAACGGTAATTACTACACTTTGTTTTCATCTCCTTTAACCATATTTGTTTTATTTCATACCTTAAATAACAACTCAAAACGTTCATAACATAAAAACCATAACAATTGAGACACACACATCATTAATTAATCAATTCCTTAATTCTTTTTGAACAAAATATGCATCTAGTACTAGGTCATCAATTAAATGCTCTTCAACCACTTGATAAATCTCCATGAATAAGTTTGGAAACTTTTTAATAAAATAATTGTAAAATCCTTCTGGAAGAGGACTCATTTTAGCCGCCAAATCGGAAGGTAAGTCGTTAAAATGGTGATATTTGTTTCTCAATGCTCTTAACAAATCCATGATTCTGTCTGAATGATATTTTCTGTATTTACCCAAATTGTCCAAAAAACTTTTATCAAATTTTCCACACCAATCATCACCGATAACTCTTGGGGCAATAGATTCCAACTCTTTCAAGAGTTCACTTGGTGGATCTCTCTGTTCAACCTCAAAACGATCACTGACCTTCAATAAAAACTCCAACTTTTTTGCATTACTCCAAAAGAATGGATGAGCTAAAACTTGTGCTGTGCTTGGTCTCAATCTTGGATTTCGGGTAATCATACTTGCAACTAAATCTTTGGCTTCAATGACATTTTCTGGCAAAATTTCTAAAGGTTCCAATGAATATTCTCCTTTGATGACATTCCCTTCTCTCATGTAACGGTCACCAAATGGATGAGAGCCATTAGTCAAAATGTAGAAAAAAACACAGCCCAAAGAAAAAATATCAATAGCTCTTGTCAACTTTCTCTTTGATAACGTATCAAATACCAAAGGTTCAATCATGGAGTTTGAAGATGTATTCTGTGTACTGAATGAATGATCACTTGTGACAGAACAAGAGTTGTATGTTGGATTTGTTTCATCAACCAACAGTTCTGGAGCCCTCCAACCTGATGTACCAGCAGCGTGTTGGGTAGTTGCTCTAAATGAACTTTCGTCGGCTTCTAGTTTCTTGCACAGCCCAAAGTCTGATATCATGATTCTAACAGGTGAATATTGATCTTGTTGCTTGGATCTCAGCTTCTTTGGTGGGGCAACCAAAATATTTTGTGGTTTAATATCTCTATGTACAATCTTTAAAGAATGCAAATGATGGAGACCATTTGCAATCTGTTCCAAAACATTCACTGGGTTCATCAAGTTCACAAGTTCTGGGTAATTCATGGTCTTTTCAATAACATCTTCCAAACTTGCAGAACATAACTCAAGGGCAATGTATAAAAATCTATCACTTGTTTCACTGTAAAAATATCTGATAACATTTGGGTGATCATCACTTTCAGTCAACAGATTGATCTCAAGACTTGCCACGTCATAAAAGTCAATCAACATTCTCTTAACAGCAACATCTCTGTTTTGAAACGTCCCCTTAAATACCACAGTACCATAAGAACCATAACCCAAAATTTCATCAGACAAAACTAGGCCATTCAATTGATTCCTTAAACGAACTGAAGATGAATTATTATTTTTTGAGTTGATCAAAGTGGAAACACTACCATTGTTGTGATTTGTTGCAGCTGATGTTGTCGGTTCTTCTTGTTGTGGTTCTTTTGTTGGGGAGGAATCCACAGCATCTGAGTTGTTCTTCTTGTTCTTCTTTCCTCCACGAGTACCTCTTCTGCGTTTCTTTTTCGCTTCAGAAACCTTTTCTTCTTCAGGTGGTTCGATAATTTTCACCTCCTTCTTAATTTTAGGTTTTGGTTCTTCATCTGATAATTTGGCATCCTTCTGTATATCAATTGTTTTCTCGTCATTAGTTTTCGTTATTTGTGGATTTATATTATCATCTTCTAATTCTTGACTAAATCTAGTAGCTTTTGGAATTGCTTCTATATCATTATTATTATGCTCTCCTTCATCATTTTTCTTTTGTTCATCAGTTTCATTATTTTCATCATCATTAATGATCACCACTGGAGGATGATCTTCAGTCTTCAACTCTTTCAATTCAAGACCATTTTTCTTTAACATAACATCAATTGATGGTATCCATTTCAACTTTATGAATATATATATGATAAAAGTTGTGACAACCACCATAGCGACATTTTCCAAGCATCTGTAAAGAAATTTACCAAAAACGGAATTCCAGAAGTATGATTCATTTGAAGGAGTTGGGTCAATCTGAAGAAGAGGAGCTGGAGAAGATGGAATGCCAGCCCACTTGGATCTTGATTTTGAAGGTGGGTGATAAGTATCAATTTCGTTAGATCTCTGCTGTGGAGGGGAATGAAATGGTGTTGGGTAGCCAATCAATGCACTTGTTGCATCAAACTTTATATTCAAACCATTATCATTTGGGACATGAACTCCTGTGATAACCAGTTCAAAGAACTCTGGTGTTTTGATTGTGTATGCAGTTTTCCATCTATCACTACGTGAATATTGGGAGCGTGGAGCTGAGTGGACCAAATGTGGATAATATTCACTTGACATAGCATACCATGAATGATTTTTAGTTTGATCAAGATAAGTGCCCATATCCTTGCCCTGTGTGGTAGTTGTTTCTGGGTTCTTTAAAGGATGTGGTAAGATAATATAATTTGAATTTTTGGAAAAAAGGTCATCATCTTGTCCATATTCTTGTAAAACATCAAACACATTAACTACCATTGTTGGCAACTTAGACACCCATTTAGATATTTTTGTCTTCATATCAACAGCAAGTAGTGAATTCTCATACAATGGGGAGAAGTATGTGTCACCCAATGGATATTTGTTTTGTTGAACAAGATCGGTATCAATGTTGTTTGGGCCCCATGTTGAGTATGTAACATTCCACACAGTATTTTCTTTTGAATGAATGGTCAATTCATATGTGGTCTTACCCAATAAAATCACATCTTCATAATTACTTGCAGAATTCTGTTTAGATCTGCAAACATTATCACATCCGGACCCAAAACTTGAAATAACTTCACCATTGTTTTTGTTGATGTAAAAAAGTGAGGATTTCCTCGTACCAGTATAAATTTTATCATCATTGGACAATACAAATGGACTTTGTAGAACAAGTTGACTGATACTAACAGGTAGTTTTGTTAATCCCAATTCTCTATGGAAAAAGAACAAATTACCGTCACCATATGGTTCAACAAGCCAAATCAGGTTTGAGTCGATATCATCTTCGCCAATATCAGAGTCTATTGTGACATTTGAACTATTTGTAGATGTTTCAACTAGCGCACTGTCGACATTTAGAGTCCATAAGATTTCACCTGTTTCTCTATTCAGAGCATGTAAAGATCCTTCAACATCGGAAGCCAGAATTAAATTGGAAATTCCATAATCTTGTATAGCGCGGTGGTGCTGGTATTGGTTGTCTTGTGGTTGCTCGACTGGTAAAGCATCTCTTTTGTAGAGTCTTGGGCTGATTGTTTTAATCGCCTTGTTGTTGACTGTGTGTACCGCCGTCGACATGGAGATGGTGAGCAACGTGTATACAAACACCAGCAGGAAAAAGAGAACACTCTTGTGTATCACCCGCATAGCTCAGTAAACAGCGTATTCTCGTTGGACTGTTTGGGTTGGGTTGGGTTGGGTTCGACACACTTGTGTTGCAAAGGGATCCTTTTCTTTGTTGAATTTTGTTGGGAATCTATGAGAATCGAACCTATTAATAAGTGATTAGGTAAGATAATATTTGCATGGATTTCATTGGTTGGCTTGTTCGTCGAGTCATCTAGCACCAGTTGGACGAAAATTATAGTGAACCAACCTTTATATATATTTTACAGTTATAATAGAAGACACATTTACAATAGGTTAAAACCGATTGGACAGCTCTACAACTGACGTTAAGTTATTGGTCATTGTTACACTTTTACATTTATTCATTAGTGTTTTTCTTATTACATTTTAGTCAGTCTTATTGATTATGGCTCCTACTACAAGAAGAACAAGAGCTAAGAAAGCTGTTAGTCAAAGAACTAACCATACTATCAACGACATTGACACCCAATCAGGTGAACATCATGTCCGCGATGTAGCCATGGATGCTAACGTTGAACCTTCGACTGAATCTAATTCGACTGAAGCTCCTTTGACTGAAGCTCCTGGTATTTTTTACGTGTCTACCTTTTGAGAATAAGATTTATTACTATGACAAGAAGAGATGTGATTTGAGTAAGTGGGTTCATTTGACAGATAAAACTGGGACTACTACTTGGTAGATAGTACTCATGTTGAAAAAGTTGTGGCGTTATTGATGATATTTCATATAATGCTAAGGTGCTGGCTAGACTCCATCTTATCCATCTTATTCTCAAGTTATAAGTATTCAGTTATGATATTCATTCTTCTGAGGTGAACGCTGGCTCTGACCATTGTTGTTGGATTTTTTGCCTGCCGTCCCTAGTACCGGTAATTGACTGATGGTTCTGCCCACTATTGTTGGACCTTTGCCTAATGTTATTACGGTTTGTTGATTCAGTAATTGACCACTGGTTCTGACCACTATTGTGGATCTTTGCCTAACGTTATTACTGTTTGTTCCACTTTGTGCTGAACTCGAACATCGACAAGATGTATCTTGACGTTCTACCACTAGTGTTCTAACTTCTGTTGTTAGAGGGATGCACTACATGTTGTGATACTGTAGTTTACGTGCCTATTAATCTTCACAGTGTTGAGCTAGACCATTTCGATGGGATCTATAGCTATCACTGCTAGTTATACTGTGCTGGTTCAGACCATAATAGTGGATCTGCAGACCTACCACAGAGATTACATTCTGCTGATTTAGAACGTCACAACGTATCTACGTCTACCAGTTGTAATTTTTTTTTCAGACCATAATATAAGTGGTTCTGTAATTTGAAACATTATTTCTGTTGCTTCAGATCGTATCTGTGGCTATCAGTTGTAATATACCTATCCAGTAATAGTTCATCTCAAATCAAGAGTGCAACTTGGATAAACACTGGTACAATTTCTCCTGCTGACAGTAATTTTGAAGTCTTTGTTTTTTGAGAATAATCCTACCTACCTAGTAAAGGAGGCGGATAATGATCACAGAGTACGATAGTTGGAGTTACGGCCAGAACTCACAAAAAGATGAGATTCTGTTTTATTGCTGTCCAACAGTGGTAGAACTACTGTTACCCACAAGGGTACTATCAAAATCAAAGGCACGAAGTAAAGCAAAACTTTTATGTCTGTGTTTCTACAGCAGTTTTGGCCCCAAAATTTAATTATTCATTCTAAGTCCTGATGATGCTTCTGAAATTCCTCCAGTCTTGAAAGAGTTGTATGCTAACATTGCATCGAAGCAAGTAGCATTCCAGGAAACTAATTAAAAGCTCCAGAAATCATGAATGGGTAATTCAATGATTTGATACTCATGGGAGCCTTGATCTTAGCGAACAAATTAAATTTTTTAGGTGTAACTACTTTATTAAGAGTTCACTAACATGCCTATTACCAACCTACATTGTGTTGAAGAAGACCAAATTAGTGGTTCTACCATTAGTCTCTCATCACTTGGTACAGACCACAAATGTGGATCTGCACATACCACAGATTTATTGCATACTGTTGAGGATCTAGAACATTCAAAAGTTTCTTCGTCTACCAGTTGTAGTAATTTGAGCAGTTCAAGTAAATCTAGTGCTGTCTTAGACCAGAATAGTGGATCTGTCAGTACTTTAACTATTACTTCTTCTGGTTCAGAGAGTCATGTATCTGCCGAGAGTAATAGTATATCCAGTAATAGTGTATCTCAAGTAAAGAGTATCACTAGGATAAACCCTGGTACAATTTCTCCTGCTGTGAGTAATTCGAAGTCTTTATCTACATATAATCCTAATAACCTAATACAAGAGGTGGATAATGATAGTAAAGTAATTGATAGTTGGAGTCAAGGTCAGCAATCACAGGAACATATTAAAGAAGTTTTATTTCTTGTAGATTCTGGAGCCAATATGACAACCACTAATGATGTATCTCTTGTAGAAGATCTTCAATATCATCCTACAAAAGTCTCATTAGCAAACGGTAATGTGATTACTGTAACCCATAAGGGTACTATCAAGATCAGAGGGACAAAATTTGAGTGTCTAGTCATACCAGAAGGCGAAAACATTTTATCTGTAGCTCATTTGCGTAAGGCAGGGTTCACAGTAGTTCTAGCTCCTGAGCACTTCTTTATAATAAGTCCTGATGATACTTCTACACTTACTACAGTCTTTCAAGAGTTATATCAGCTCAATGCTTTAAAGTATGTAGCATTGCCAGGAAACTATTTAAGAACTCCAGAATTGGGAAATTCGATTATCGATGCCCACTGGAGCCTTGGCCATATCAGCGCTGAGAAAATTAAGCTTATTCTAGGGGTAACTTCCATTGATGAGGTTACTCGGAAGCAGATCAGATATTGTCCAATCTGTATCGCCTTGAAGCGACAAATTCAGGCTCCTAAAAGCTCTGTAACACAACCTAGCAAAGAGTTCCCGGTATTTCATTTAGATAGTGCAGAATACCCATTGTATGGTTCTACTAAGATTAAATTCTCAGTCCTTGTTCATGAACATAGTAGGTTTTGTTGGACATTAGTTCATCAAAAAGGAAAGGATCATATTGCATCCGAAGTCCATGATCTATTGCAAAAGATTATTACTACTGTGGGAATGAATCCTGCTGCAGTTCAAATTCGAACTGACAGAGGAACTGAATTTAGTAGATTACAATCTAAATACCATTACAATGTGGTGACTAGTTCTACAGGTACCAAAGTGGGAAATGCTATGGCAGAAGCCTACGTTAAAAAGGTTAAACGTATGGTGAGAATATTGTATGCAAAGATCGATCTCAAATTACATCGATTCTTAGTAAATGCAACTTTTAGGTATGCTACGACTTTGATGAACGTGATGCCAAACAACGCGATTGGTTCTATGACACCCGTTTATAGTTTATTTCGGAATAATTACGAAATTAAACATTCGCTTCCTGTGTATGGTGAAGATATCTTGATTCATAATCAGAAACACAACACCAGGCTTCCAGCTATCTATCTAGGGTTAGATTTGAACTCTCGTAAACATTTGGTTTTACAGATGCATTCGTCTAATGGACACCCGAGGGTAGAAGAAGAGCATTTTCAGAACATTTTGCGCTTAAGAGATAATAGTATGCAATCGATTTTATTACAACGCATTGAAAATGATGCTTTACGCAATTTGATGCAATCGATGATAGCAGACCAAGCCAAGAAGAAATCTTATAGTTTACCATCTATGGATATAAGTCTACCGAGACAACATGAAAACTTGCCAAATACTATCCCGCGTATTGTTGCTAGTGACGAGACTGATGTTAGAAATCTGCAGGGTCCTAGTGAACAAGATAGTGAGAATGTGCAGTATCGTGTTGCTCAACTTTTAGTCAAAATTTTTCCTTTACTTAAGAAAAATACCAAGTCAGCAAGAACTAGAGGGATACAACCTGTAACATCTATTGTATCACCTTCTACGCTCGTACCTAGAATGAAAGATGTTCATAAATGGGTTGATTGGAGACTAGCTGTGGAAAAAGAGAAACATAAATTCTTGACCCAGCATGCATTTGAGGAATATAAAGGATCGATTGTAGAATCTAACCACAAAACCTTTCGGAGGTTTGGCCAAGATTCTGAGGTGCCAGCCTCATACAGTTGCGATGATGCCCCCAACATCAACGAAGCAACTGGAACTGAAAATGGTAGTTTTACTAAAAAGGTCATTTATTGGTTAAGGTATTTCTGGTTGTTATCCCGTAAACCAGGAAGCAATCAACCTAAAGCCAGAATGATTATTACTCAGGATAAATCTACATATAAAAATGGAACATTTGCTAGTCCAGTAGTAACTGATGTAATTCTTAAAGCTCTTTTCAGTATATATGGTAGTAGTTATCAGACTACTGACATTCAATCTGCGTATTTACACGCTGACAATAGAACCACAGATAATGTTGTATATTTGTTGCCAACTCCTCCACAATTCAAGGATGTATTTCATACTCCATATGTGAAGGTAGTGAAAGCAGTCTATGGTTTACCAGACTCTCCTCTCCAATTTTACCTTCATATGGTGAAAGTTTTAAAGGAGATGGGGTTTTCTGCCACTGATAGTCCATGTGTTCTTGTAAAAGAGATGTCAACAGGTAACAAAATAGTTGTTTCCATTTACGTTGATGATCTGGTATTCTTTGGTTCTAGTGAAGATATACAGAAGACCATGGAAGAGTTATCTCAGAGCGTGGATATTAATCATGATAGTCCGTCTAATTATTATATTGGATATGAACTAGATAATAATCATGTACAGGAACCTGAGTTACTCACTATTAGTATGTCTCAGTACATAAACCAAATGGTTGATAATATTAATGATACTAGGTTACAGGAGTACATTAAACAACAACCAGCGATGAGTCCATTAAAGGAGAATGCTCGTTATTTAGTATACCCACCTGACGGTGAAGCCAATATGGTTGAACCTGAGATAGCTAATGCTTGTGTATCTCCAGGATTCCCGTTTAAACAGGAGGATGTCACTACTAAATTACTACAGTCTTTAATTGGTACACTTAATTATGTCGCTACAAAAGCAAGATTTGACATCAAATTTGCTTTGACTGTCCTGGCTCGCTATACGCACTATCCGAACTGTTTGGTTCTTGAACAGACTTTAGAAATCTTTAGATATCTATTGACTACATCCACCTCTGAATATCGCTTTATGCCTAAGAAAGTTGATCCTAAAGCACCAATTGATGTGGTCGTTTATTGTGATTCATCTTTTTCAAGAACTTCGTCATCATATGCAAGTTATTTAACTTATGTTAATGGTTCTTTAGTTGATGCTAGAGCGTTAAGAATCAAGCAAGCTACAATTTCAACAAAATCTGCTGAACTAGTTGCAATTCATAGTGCTATGACTGAATCTGCATTACCTTTGAAAGAATTTTTGATATCTGCTGGTTTTAAGGTGAATCGAGTGAAGATTTACAATGATAATATGCCAATTGTTGCTTCATTTCAAAAACCTGCAAAATTGGATACCTTGTTTGGCCATATTAAGAATCGCTTCAAAGAAGTGAAAGCATATGTTGATGATAAAGAGGTGGAGGTGATCCATATCAGAGGTGACGATAATCCTTCTGATTTTCTTACGAAACTATATGTTGATTCTGAGTTTTGTGGGAAACTATTGGAATCACCTATGCACAATGATGCATTTACGTTTGATTTAGTTCTAAACAATGACATGACTCCACAAAGTGGCGGTTAAGAAACTAACAATCGGCGATAAATGTACCCAACATCCAGCAAAGTTTTTCCACAAATTATATTAGGTGTTGGTTTCATTATTATAGTGGTTTTTTTCTCTTTGTTGAATCTGAAATTTACATTTTAGATTGGGGGGTATGTTGGGAATCTATGAGAATCGAACCTATTAATAAGTGATTAGGTAAGATAATATTTGCATGGATTTCATTGGTTGGCTTGTTCGTCGAGTCATCTAGCACCAGTTGGACGAAAATTATAGTGAACCAACCTTTATATATATTTTACAGTTATAATACAAGACACATTTACAATAAATTTTGTTGGTGATAATTTCCAAGGCTCATTTTTTTCTCTGTACTTCTCTGATCTGAAAACGCTTCATGGTATTTGCCCGTGGCGATGAGGCAGACAGATATGTACATGCGGACAATGGGTGATGATTGGTGATAATCATTGGTGTGGAGCAGTTACTGGTGTGTTTACAGTGTCTATTTGGTGTCGAGTAATATGTACATTGAATTTTTATGGCGATTTCTCATCACTGTCTTAAAATTTACACAATCTGAATCCAACGGCATATGTTCTAGAGATGGAGAAGCAGATAACGGAGCCAACAGCCAACATGGTGGCATAGACGATGAAATTGTTATACTGATGTGCACCTCCAATTCCAACAATTGCACCTCCAATTGGAATGGTGGCCAACATACCAAATGAAACAATCATATACGTTGTACTGTATCTTCTACCAAACTCTTCCGTTCTTGAGATCTGACCACAACATGCTGGAGCCATTGCGAAAACAGATCCTGAAAAGAACCCATACAGAGCAGCGTAAGCAAACAATACATTCAAACTGTTTCCAAATGGCAACCACATAATAAAGTTCAAAAGAACACATATAGAAATTGTCAAAATTGAAACGTTGAAAACACCAAGATATTTATCGGCAACAATACCTGGAGTTATACGACCACCAATACCAGCTGCATTCAAAACAGTGACTAGTAGGTAAGCTTTGTTTTCTGAAACCCCTTTACTGATAGCATAAGAAGCAAAATAAACTGATGCAACTGTTAATGAACACTCCGCAAACATAATTGCAAAAGCACAGCTCAAAAATTTGACGTCCACCATTGTACTAAAATCAAATAGATTCTTTAAAAAATGAATTACACCAGACCCTTCACTGGATTTATTCTGGAGCCTTTCCTTGACAAGAATATTTGAGAATAATAAGCACACACCACATACTAATGAAAACGCTCTCATTGCCCAAGCAAAGCCAACCTCTGTGTACAGCTTTTTCAACATGATTGGAAATACAACACCACCAAGTGATCCACCAATCATAGCACAGCTACATGCAGTGGCCCTCTTAACCTTGTAATAGTGTGAAATAACACCTAGTAATGGTGACATTAATAACCCAGCACCACATCCAGCTAAAACACCAAACCCTAGAATAAATTGCCACACGGTTTTGCAGTTGCCTGTTGCCATCAGTCCACCGACAAAAAGTAATGAACCCATAATCATGGGACCTCGACTCCCATTTCTATCAAAATAAGCACCTGAAAAAATACTAAAACTCCCAGAAATAAATAAGTATAGCGAAAATATCCAAGAAACAGTTGATGCCTTCACATTTGCCAGTTGATGTGCCGAAACGTATGCTTCAATGGCACCTAAAGAATTAATCAACCCAAACACAACAGTCAATCCAAGAAATGAACCAAAAGTTACCGAATTGGCCTGTAAACCACCTTCTGGAAACTCAATATCCTCCTCTAGTAAATGTGTAGTACTAGACAATGGTACAACCCGTGCTTCTTCAATATTTTGTAAATCATCTAACTCCTGGATTTCATTTGTGTGAGATCTGAAACCAGAAGCAACACCTTCTTTTCCTTGTGACTCAACATTGTCTGCAACATCAATAATGCTGTTGCTTCTCTTTTTTTTAAAAGCGGCTTTTGAAAATGGAATTCCAAGATTAATCTCACTGATCATTTTATATTCACTAGATTCTAGTCTCTAGAGTATGTATTATATATGGATTTGGTCAGTACAGCTTTTATATAAAAATCAATATCCCTGCAGATGCGGGAACCCAAATCCGCCTCAATACAGCATTTCTAAACGAACAGAAAAACTATGGCATTTTCAACTACTGCTCAGCAATTTCTAAACATTTAAAAGATGAATCATAATATTTGATACCAGTAACGGTTAACGGTTAACTAGGGTCCACCGTCCAGGGTCCACCGTCCAGGGTCCACCGTCCAGTTAATTCTTGATTGATTTTTGAGTGCAATCCTTTTATAGTTTAAACTTTAGGCGGTTCTTTCAAAACTAGCTGAGTCAAGACAATTCAAGAATGATGTCAAAATGACTTTCAAGTTTCCTGTAAATGCTTCGTTCTTCAATCTTTGATCTATGGTGACTGGTCTATCGTCTATCTGTGTATGTACTATGAGGATATCATTAATTATCGGGCCTGAGGATACTGCATAATGTTTATTACTTTATACTAGTGTATATGCGTGTATTATCTCAATAAATCCAAGCTGTTAAATTAAGGTATTACTTTATAAGTTGACATGCATTATATAACTAGTCATCACTAGTTTGTAAATGTAGAGAGATTATTAATAATCTACTGCACTAATTGAAACATTACAAGCTGCACAAGATCTCAAACTAGTTGTTACTTTGAAATGCACCAGTGACCGTATGATCATATGATATATAGATTTGAATCTTGTCACTTGATGGTAATTTAGTCACACATTTGCATCTTATTAATATTTACTCTATAATTTTCCTACACTAGAACAATCTCAATATCATGCATGTTAATTAATCCAAAAATCTCTGTTATAATTATAAAGAAGTAAAGTTGTGTCTCCAGTTATATGTTAAATATTATAAGTCAAATATCAGGATTCAGTCGGTATTCATTTTGTTTTCAACAATACCCCTGATTATTTGAATATTGCCAAAGAAATGGTGAAAGTATAAAGTTTCATTTTCCCTAATGTGCTTTGGCTTGTTTCTGTGTTCCAAACCTGGTGTAGGCCAAACACACTTCAAGCCTAAACGCTTACATTCTGTGCACAGTGGTCTATTTTCACAGCATCTTTTCTTTCTGTAACGGCATGTCAGACAGCCCATTCTTGATCTAGTGCTCTTTGGATGGGCAAGACCATTTTTATTGACACCTCCATTACTGGAAATTGATGAAGTATGTCTACTTGCAGTATTTCTATACGATGCTGCTGCATTTGTTGTGGATTGGTATAAGTCTGGAACTAAAGACGATTTTTCAACAAAGATTGGCTGCTTATTATTATTGTATGAATAACCACCTGCATCTTGATCTTCAAATGTTGGCGAAGAGATTCCACTTTCTGATTTCAATGAGGTTGGAGAATCAACCAGGGTGCTTTGGGAACTTTCATCACTAAACCGATGTTGATTGTATGTATGAGTTGGGATATATTGTTGAGCCTGATGTTCAAAATATTGATATTGTTGTTGATATTGTTGCTGTTGAGGTTCTTGGGCCCAGCTTGGGAGTGAGCAATTGTAAATATCTCTTTCATCACCACTGATTCTAGGATTGTTTAAAGGTAAATTCGACAAATGTTCAAAATGTGAACTGTGGGAAACCTCTTTATCATTGCCAACCACACTCTGGTTCAAAGTTACACGTCCAACATAGTTATTTGATATAATATCTGGAAACAAATTTTCAAGATAGAATGCACTCTTGTAATTGCCATAGCGTCGCTGAAGTGGTGAAGGTTGTTGTTGTTGCTGCTGCATGCTAGCAGAATCATAATCAGATGTACTTGAACTGTTAAAAAACATCACCATTCGCCTTTAATTAAGAAGTCAGAAAATATGAGTATGTTTTGTATCTATTTTTTAAATTTGTTATAGTTGTTCTATACAGACTTTGACTCAAAAGATCCAGAAATGCTGAGATTTTATAATTCAAATAATCCAACTAACAAATTCAAGGGTAATAATACCACAAGAGAACTAAGATACAAGAAACAGTTAACACAGCACGCAGATGGGACAATGTACAATAGTACTGGTGAATTCGAACATGAGTAACCGAAGATGTCTGAAAGCTGGGTTAAACTTCACTGCTTATATGCACAGTCTATGGCATGAATGATGAAATAAGCATAGTGTCGTAACTAAATAACTTCAAAAACGGATTTCCAAGGCTGAATCTTAAAAAAGACTTCATAAGGTCTGAGTCTCGGAGTGTATGATTCTATTAATACATACAATATTACAGGGCTACTAGAGAAGCAAGATACATATTGAATATTCTTTGGTAAGTTACAGCTTATACTTTATGACATATGAAAACCAATGACCATAATCAACAATCATTAGCTTCAACTAATTGTAATTCAAAATTGGATGTACTTAAAAATAGTGTGTATAATTTTAATGTAGCAGTTTCACGATACTCTATCTCATGATATTTTTTGTATCACAATCACAACCTTTACATTTCCTATTATAACCGCTACTATTAACCTGCGTAATCTGTTTCGCCAATGGTTACTTGAAGACTATAACTATAAACTTACTACCAACTTCCAAGACACTAGTCTCTAAAGTTTAAATATGTACATTCATTATAGATTTAGATTCATGTGCATACACATATATACACATAGATGATAGCCCATGCCAGCATATAGTGGTACAGCTCAAGAATGTTGATGTACAATTGGTCCCTGTGCCCTTGCCTATTGATCAGTTTATACTACACTGAGTGAAAAAAGAAGACCTAAAGTACAAAGGAAAGCGAGCCTGGTAGTGAGGCTATCCTTTCTTCTATACTGTGTGCATCAAACTTCTCAGTACGTAGTAAAAATTAAAATTGTAATCATAAACAAGAAATTTACTGTGGGTCCTGCACAAGTACATTAACTGTCCCCCAATACCCCATAGTTTCTCCGCTTATAAGTTATGATTGGCCATCTGCCTCGGTGTTATCACTTGTGAGTGCGATGATGGGTTATGATTCGTCAATCATAGTTCATGAATCATCATTCATGTTTCATTACTGTGGGCCCTTAATACTTCATTGATTTTGAATTACTATTGATGTCATTTTTGACTCTTTTCGCCTCTCCGCAATGAACTTCCAAAATGCTTCTTTTCTGTTTTCCATGCTTTCTTCTACATGAACGATTTTCCGTGCCCTGTTCTAGAAACATATACACAGGTTTTTACGAGAATGTCTTTCAAATTCCTATGGTTCGATACACTAGTGTTGCATTTAGGAAACAACCTCTATTCCAATTTTAATTTGGTCATGAGATCATCTCAATCCAAGTTCTGTAAATACATAGTTTAATTTTCAAAGTTCATTAATGATAATTATTCCATGATGTACAGTCACCAGTGTAGGGTGTGTTTTGAGGTCATGTTTTGTTATGCCACGATTCACAACTACATATTTCTTTGCTGTAAGTCAAGACTCACTCACTAGTGGTCACTGACACATATTAGTGACCATTAACTCGCTTCAAGATTCAAGAAGTGGGTAAATAAATACTGAAGGGTACGGTAACCGGTTGATGCTCAGCGTCTAACTCTAGACGCACATAACTGCACATCTGAAAGGTGTGATGCAATGTAAGCAAAATGATATGCTCGGAAAACAGCATTAAGTATTGAGCACATCTATCCTACGTCATCGATTTGCAGGATTTTCCGTATTGTTCGCCGGTAGTTTGAAATCCATATCTAGTACATATCTACTATCTACTATCCACAAATCTAAAAATCAAAAATGGGAGTCTTGACTCTTGACTCTTGACTCTTGAGTAATATTATACATAAATTTTGTATCATTATAAAGGAAAGCTATTGTTTTGACTCTTTATCAGGGTCATACATATTTCCAATATTTGTTTCTTTATTTGTGACATAGTAATATAAGATTTTAGGAAATTACAATATTCAAGAGAGGGATAGATTTTTTGACTTTATTGTACATAGATGATTATGTTGTAATACAAATCAAGTTCCTAAATTAAAATGTTTGGCAATACAGATGTCTCCAAAGCATATGATGTAGTTCTTCGCTGCATCGCGGCCGCATTGAACATACTCCTGTTACAACGAATCATGATAAATTAAAATATCTTGATTCTTCATGAATGTTTCGCAACTTCGATGATAATATTAGGACTCATTTTACTTTGTGTACACATTTTTACCATTTCACACTGAGGATTATTAGTATCTATCAAAATGAAACAAATGTTTTCTTATCAATCAATGTCTTCGAAACTAGGATGTTGGAACTAATTGGAGCATTACTTATTGTTCAATGTTCAGTTATAAATATCCGAAATGCATGTACAATGTGCATTATGCATGCAGATATAGAAATGTTGATTTCAGTAAGTAGATAGATCATAGTTACTAGTATAAAACTCTGCAACACATAAGCAATTTGAAGCTATCTTCTAACTTCGACTCATATATTCATATATTGCAAAACCATATATTAATAAGTGTCTATTTAAATATCATGATCATAGAAATTCAATAAGCGCAACATGTCGACTTATGATTTTTTAGACAAAACAATCGACTTATAGAGTCGTTTCATGAAACAGCTAGTCCAATAAATTTCGCTAGATGATTTAATTATAATATTAATATTAAGTAAATACTTTTTTTTTTAATTTTTAACTGTAGATTAATGTTTATTCATGATCAAATTCTATTTAATAAAGACTGTTATGTTTAGTTTTCTTTAATCAATGTACTTTAATTAATTTTCTACTATATTAAATATTAATAAATATTAAAGTCTGTAATTATATTAATCACTAGGCTGTAGAATATCAATTATATAATATTAATATTGAGCTGTATAATTATATATATATTGATTAAATAAAGCGGCTGTGCTGCAGCGTGCTGCGTTGTATTGCGTCTACCCGCATGATTCCGCCGCGGAGAAAAAAGTTGGAAGTTTCAACAAAGGGATGTCCTGGAAATAGCCTAATTATATATATTTTTTTTTTCGAGCGCGCGCGCCGGGCGCCTGAGTTGTTGTTATTAATATTAATGTTATTATTATGTACTGTTATTTGCTTCCGACATCCCAGTATTATGTCAATGTAGTATTAACATTGGGATTATAGCAGTCGACGTTATAAGACGCATGAAATTTTTTTAAATATTAATTGTATATATTTGTATGGCTGTCGTGTACTTTATTATTTGAGGCAAATTTGCTGAAAATTCATGGCTTCCAGAAAACTTTCTATGGGGAGAACACACTGAACAGAGGACAAAAACGCAATATTATAATTTAATATAAAATATTCTTCATGCTGTCACCTGTGTAATGTCATAAGTGCATGCTAGAAGTCTCTTGTTGTGCACTGTATGGTACTGTTTAGTATGAACCTGGGCGGAGATTAATTTGAGATTGAACAAAAACGTATGTAACGTATACATATGTTTAATTTTACGATATCATCAACTACGTCATTGATGTTCTTCCTTGATAACTGTGTTATGTTATCACATTGTTTCATTTGATCCGAATTTACTATTAATAAGTCTCGCATAATTAAGCACAGGTAATAAAAAACATTACGAACCAGATATCAATGTAATCAAAATCAGCAGTGATTGTTGATTAGCAATATACATCACCATAATTGGAAAACTGAAACAGTGAAAGGGGTAACATTAAAGCTCATTATTATGTACTTGCGTCTTTGTTTCATCTATGAATAATAATAATTTCCAGTTAAACTGGGAGTTAAACTGTGTAGAAAATTGAAATTCAAATTCTCTGTTCATATTTAGAGCAAACCAGATTATTGACCTGGCATTCCTGGCATTCCTGGAGGTCCACCTTGTGGACCACCTTTCAAAGAGGAACGACCCGCCTTTAGTAATTCATCACACAGCAACAAGTTACTAGAGATACCAACAGCAGATGTAATTGCATTTCTAATGACTCTGAAAGAATCCCAAATACCTTCAATTGTTGGATCACAAGAGTCACCAGAATTCAAATCAATACCAATGGAACGGCCTTCTTCCAATTCATCTTGACAGGTGGCAACGACATCAAGAGGGTCAAAACCAGAGTTTTTAACCAATGTCTTTGGAACAACCAACAAGGCTTCGGCAAATGCTTGAACACCAGTCTTTGTACGACCTTTTGACAATGTGGAAATGTTCTTATTTAGATAATCAGAAGCAGCAATGTAGAAAGAACCAGCACCAGGGATAACAGCTTCATCTCTTATAACGTTAGCAACGGCTCTTAAACCATCTCTAACTGCATCTTTAGTTTGGTTCAAGACGTGGTTTGTAGCACCTTTTATTAAAACTGTGACAGATTTTGGATCTTTATTTTCAGTGACAAAAGTGAACTTCTCTTCACCAATAGTTTGTTCAGTGACCAAGCCAGAGAACCCCAAGATTTCTGGACTTAAATCATCGACAGAATTTTGAGCTTCACCACCAGTGATCAATTGCAATCTTTCCATGTTACGTCTCTTAGCTCTTCTCAATGCAAAAATGTTGTGCTTGGCAAGGACATCCAAAGACATTGGGTCGATACCCTTTTGGTTGATGATAACGAAACCTTCATCAGAATCCAAACCGCAAACTTCATTCTTCAAGTCAACGATTTTCTTTAGTTTATCATCAACAAACTTTCTTTCAGATTCAACCAATTTTTCTCGCTGTTCAGCCGAACTGTAAAAAAAGCCAGAGTTGACTTCAGTCTTTTCATATTCTAAGGAAACGTTCAAGATTAAAACATGTGCATTCTTGATAGTTTTTGGCATATCTGGATGTCTAGCACCATGATCTAGCACCAACCCTCTAACCAATTCAGAATCCTTTGGAGAACCATGTTGCATTTGCATAACTTCAACCATGTGTAAGTCCAATTGTTTGCCATCCTTAACGCTCAAGACAGCATCTGTGACAATTGGTGTCAAAACTTCAGCAACTTCATGAGTAACTTTAGTGGACAATGAAGTTCTTGCAACTTGTAGCAACAATTCACGATCCAATTCCTTTTGTACTTTAAAAGTTTCCAAATATTTCAAAGTTGCTTGTCTAGCGATTTCAAACCCATCGGTGATGATTCTTGGATGGACACCTTCAGAAGTAAATCTTTGAGCTTGTTTCAACAATTCACCAACCAACAAGACAACGGTGGTGGTACCATCACCTGTGATTTCATCTTGAGCAGCAGCAGCTCTTGCAATCATGACAGCGGTTGGGTGCTGGATTTGCATTTCAGATAATAGAACTTTACCGTCCTTTGTCAACTTGATGTTACCAGACCCATCAACCAACATCTTTAATGTACCTTTTGGACCCAAGTTTGTTTCCAAAACTTGTTGTAAGCCCTGTGCAGCGGCGGTGTTCACCTGTAGGGCCTGTTCTCTTCTCAAGGACTCAGCCTTTGGGTTCAGCAATTGCAAGGAAGAAGACATGATTTACCTGTGTGATTGTTAATGTTTATAGTAATGTTCAAACAACTGTTGTCGCCTTCGCATTTTTTTTTGTTGATGGGTCGCGTAGCATTTTTTTTTCCAGTCGAATCGGTGTGGAGTTACCCGGGCTGAGATTTGGCAGGGTGCACGTGACTCAAGTTGACACAAACTGATAGAGCCGATAATAATATACGTAAATGTGTGAATATATATATGTAATGGTGTATTTGACTATGATAGGTCTATAAATTTGTATTGTGATGTAACTAATTCTTAGTGTCACGTGTGTTGAAGTGTCTAAGTTCCAACTAGTCACAATGTATTTATGTACAAATGCATTTTATGTGAATTGTCAAGCATCTGGAGCCTGTATACTCACAACTTCTTTCTATCAACACGACCACCAGGACTCTTTTTATTTCTAGCACTCAACACTTCAACACCATTCTCAGTGATCAACAACTCATGTTCGAATTGGGCACTCAATCTACCATCAGCAGTGACGGATGTCCAATCATCTGGCCAAGAGACGTCTCTAAAAGTACCCAAGTTGATCATTGGTTCAATAGTGAACACCATCCCTGGCTTCATGATACCTGGTGCCTTATTGTTGGCGTAGTGACACACCTGTGGGGCACAGTGGAACAGTTTACCGACACCATGACCACAGTAGGTACGCACGACAGAACAGTTGTTTTGCTTAGCATGGGCCTCAATGGCATCACCCAGGGATCTGAATGTGACACCTGGCTTGCAGTGCTTGATGGCAATGTTTAGACACTCTCTGGCTGTTTCAACAACGTTAATTGCTTCTGGAGATGGGGTACCAACGTAATAGGTTTCGTTCAAATCAGCATGGAAACCATCATAGTATAGTGAGATGTCAATATTGACAATGTCACCATCTTCCAAAGGTCTCTTGTCTGGAACACCATGACAAATGACCTCATTGACAGAAGTACAGACACTCTTTGTGAAGTTGTAGTAGTTCAATGGAGATGGGTATGCATTTCTCT
>JAJLVX010000145.1:0-19968 GCA_030564525.1 Liangdongia berthetii | reverse complement strand
CAGCATCCAAAGCATCCTTACCCAACTTTTCAGCAGCTTCGGTTTGTTCTTCCAACAACTTGTCCAAGATTGGAACGATCCATTCTTCAAACTTACAATAGTTGTCATTTGGAACCAACAAGTTACCAATACGGTTCATACCTTCATCACGTAATTTGGAACCCTTCAAACTGAATTCACCCATGTAAGTTGGAGCCAAGCACTTGATCAAATCCTCTTCAATACCACCACCAGTAGCAACAATAGCACTGACATGCTTATGTTGAACCAAGTATCTCAAAGTGTCACGCAAACCGGAAGAGATCAAATTAGAAGTGTACCCCATAAAGATGGTGGCCTTTTGATAACCATTTTCATCAAATTCACCTTTATCCTTTTCAACATCCTTCAAAGTGTCTCTGTGTGCACCTCTCCAGTGTCTCATTTCGTCAATGATTTCACAGGCTTCACCTAGAGCAGAGGCTTGGAAACCCATAGTCTTCATGCTCTTGACCAAATCACTGGCTCTCATGTCAATAGCCTCTGGCTTGGAGTAATCAATACCTTTGACTTCAACAAAATCTTCTGGAACGGGCACAGAGGCCTTCAACACAGCATCAGCCAAAATGTCTGGCAATTTGTTTTCTTCTTTTGACATTTTTTATTTAATGGTCTTTGACAATTCGTTTGTGTATTGTTTTTGACGCATTGAAACAGTAGTTGTCTGGAGAGATGAGCTTTTACTTGAAAAATTTTATAGTGATCGGAATTTTTAACGGAATTCATATCTTGGCCATCGGAATCAGTCACGTGAGTGTATTATAATTCCGATGAAGAAAGAAGAATGATTACGGTTTTATCTTGCTATATATGGCATTTTCTTGTAGTATTTTGGTGTCTTCAATTTATTTGCTGGTAGTTGTTCTGTATAGAAAAATTATCTATATTATCTGGTTTTTTTGTACGGCGTTAGAAATTCTTTATTGATGATGATGAGTGATTCTGATAATTGAAAACAATATGTACAAATGTACAAATATATAGAAGGAACAAAAATGAGCTGCTACAACTCAATGTATTGTATATATAATATTATAACTATACTGGTTTAATCCTTTTCACTAAAATCATTTCAATAGTTCTAGTTTTTATTCTACCGGTTATCAAGTTTCTTCGATCGTTAAAGAACATTAACCCATGGAAGCATATTCCTTTCTCATAATCTCGCAGCATAACGACATGAAAAAATGTAGAAACCTCACCAGTTAAAACCAACTATAGACTTCATCTCATCTCTCATCTCTCATCTCATTAATTAATCGTCTTCCACTAACATCACATATAATCTATTCCCTCAATAATTCCCAACTTTCTTCCATTTTCACCATAATATTCACCAAAATTGTGTCAATCGCCAGCCACGGATTTTGGGAATTCATAAACGTCTCCTGAACTTTAAACTTGAACACACATCTTTCTCGAGAAATACATTCATTTAAAACAACAATACACAATCACACAAATGGATTCCAAAGCATTACTCACATTCAAGACCATATTGGAAGAAGTCACCAAGACTTTAAACGAGCAAACCACTGCTGCCACTCCAGTTGCTAATATACCTGCTCCATCTAAACACCTCCACCATTCAAAGGCAAAGAACGCATATAAATCAAAGAAAGTTGTTACATTTGACTCAAGCGATGAAGAACCTATTACAAGCGACTCTGAATTGACCCCAGATGACACTGATGAGGAACTCACAACTCCAATCACTACCAAGTTGTCTGAAGACTACTTTTTGAGATATGCTGACGACTACATTAGCTTCACTGAAAAGAATCCAACAACTTTCCATGTCGTCAATTACATTTCCAAGCTTCTAGAAGACAATGGCTTCAAATACTTGTCCGAGAAGCAAGACTGGGATGTCATCAATCCAGGTTTGTACTACACAACCCGTAATGGTACCAACTTGGGTGCCTTTGCCATCGGGCCTGACTGGACCCCAGAAAAGGGTGCGGGTATTATTGGCTCCCATATCGATGCTCTAGCTGCTAAATTGAAACCAGTTTCCAAAAAGACCTCTGTTGATGGTTATGAGTTGCTGGGTGTTGCTCCATATGCTGGTGGGTTGTCCCCAGTTTGGTTCGATAGAGATTTGGGTCTTGCTGGTAGAGTCTTGGTTAGACAAAACGGTAAGATTATTTCCAAATTGATTAGTTCCGCTCCAAAACCAATTGCTAGAATTTCTACCTTGGCTCCACATTTTGGTGCTGTTGCTGATGGTCCTTTTGATAAGGAAACCATTGCCATTCCAGTTTATGGTTATTCTACCAAGCCAGAAGAACCAACTGAGGAAGAAAAGAAGTCTCCATTGATTGACAAGCACGCCATTGGTGTCTTGAGATACATTGCTGATTTGGCACAGGTTAAGGTTGAAGACTTGGTCCAATTGGATTTGGACTTATTTGATGTTCAAAGAGGTACTATTGGTGGTTTGAAGGATGACTTCATTTTTGCTCCAAGAATTGATGATAGAATTTGTTCATTTGCAGCCATTTCTGCTTTGTTGGAATTCACCAAGCACAAGCTTCCATCAGGTTCTTTCAACCAAGTTTTGTTGTATGATAATGAAGAAATTGGCTCTTTGACAAGACAAGGTGCTAAAAGTACCCTAATCAACTCCATTACAGAAAGGGTCATTGCAGGTTATTTGGATCCTGTTCTACCAGTGGAAACATTATCTAGAGTATCGTTTGCAAACTCCATCATCTTGTCCGCGGACGTCAACCACTTGTTGAACCCAACCTACAAGTCTGAATATTTGGAACACCACTACCCAGTTCCAAACAAGGGTATTACCATTTCCTTGGATCCAAATGGTCACATGGCCACCGATAGTGTTGGTTTGGCATTGATAGAGACAGTTGCCAAATTAAACGGTGATGAGGTTCAGTACTTCCAAATCAAGAACAATGCTAGATCCGGTGGTACAATTGGCCCAACCATTGCTAGTAACACTGGTGCTAGAACCATTGACTTGGGTATTGCTCAATTGTCCATGCACAGTATCAGAGCTGCTACTGGTGTCAAAGATGTTGGATTGGGTGTCAAATTCTTCCGTGGGTTCTTTAAAAACTGGAGGGGTGTTTATGATCAATTTGGTGATTTGTGATTGTAAGTAAAAATTTATTAAAATAAAATACATATTATGAATTATTGGGTGTAGAATGATTACAGGCTCTCGATCCTGATCAGTGACAAAAAAATAGCAATTTGGTGAATCTATATGAAATAAAGTCAATACATAGTAGAAACAACTCATGCAAAGTCCGGGACTTGGGCTGAACAATAAAGCACCAATTACCAGTTACTATGTACAGTCAAATTGGATACAGCTGACAAGTTATAAGTTACAACATTAGAATATATATTATAATTACTATATTTTACAGTACTTACTTATTTTTGTATACGTAATGACGTACGTATTTTTTTGATAATTTGTGTAGCATAATTTGGAAGTTGAAATTGAACATTAATAAAAGTTAATAAAAAAGTCTAGAGGAAATTAAATTACACAATTAAACAATTTAATACAATGTATCTCTAAGTTATCTATATATAATTTGCTCGGATTTATTATAATGTTCTAATTCTAGTATGAATTAATATGATCTGCATTAATAAATATAATCGTAATATTTTTTTTTTAACTGTACGTCATAGATTAATGTTTATTCATGATCAAATTCTATTTAATAAAGACTGTTATGTTTAGTTTAGTTTTCTTTCAATGTACTTTAATTCTCCTTTCTTGTGAGGATGATGTAGCCTTCTGATAGTCTATGATTCCTCAGTTGAGCCAATCGCCATTCTATGAATGTTGGTAAGTTCGACTGATGCAAACTTGACCTGCTTTCAACCCATGCGACAAACCACTGCCGTAAGAAGATCAATGGTCACCAATCAGAAAGACTAGTGAAATAATGATGAGATCTCAACAATATTTATAAAAATTTTTAATTTCGCGGATCGAAAATATTTAAAAAGTTAAACTAAATATATTTCAGAATTAGTCTTTGATGAGCTTTTTTGAAAATTTTTGAAATATTAATAAATTATTATTATTATTATATTTAATTAATTAAATTATTATTATTAACCAGTAACAACAAGCTGGATTACAATTAATTATTTAAATGCAGTTAATACTTACCAAAAGCTCCACTTGTTTATATGAATGCGAACTCATGCATCGTCATGCACTTCTTTATTGAAAAAAATCTACAATTGAACACAGCTCAAAGCTCATAAAAATAATCATCAATTATTCCAAATCCATATATGTACTGAGCCTTTCCTCGCTTACATAAATATTGTCACCTGGTTTCATAGTATAACCTGATGTTTCATGGATTACATAGTTACCCAAAAACACATAGTTCTTTGCCCCGGGATCAATCTTTCTATACTTTCCCAAAAGTTTAGAGACTGCAGTAGTTTTATCTAATATACCCGTTTCTAAATCAACATTTGGAACCATGCATCTTGGGCATTTCATAATGATTGTCCATGGTTGTGCAGTCTTAGCCGTTGTACCTATTTTGATCTTGTGACAAAGATCCAAATCTTGAGTTTTAGCCATATCTGAGACAACCACGTTAGGTCTAAAGTTAATCCCCCCAATGTGTCTAGCATTCTTCTTTTGCTCTGCAAGCTTTTGGTTCAAAATGTCTATGTCATTTTGGGCAAGGATGTGCATTGGGAAATAATCTTGAAATTGGGTGTTGCGCATTGTAGATAGTGATGTCAAATTATGACCAGTCTCTACCCATTTACCAGTTTTTGAGTATAGCAATGTGACACCAGGTTTTTCCGCAATCTTCATAGAGTCTTTAAAATCTTGTGGCAATATTTTTTCAAGGTTGTATGAGTGGAAATGCACAGTCCATAAGTTCGTTAACTTTGGTTCTTCATCAACACTATTTGATTTAATAAACTCATCACTGACATCCAATGGAAGTTTGAATGAATTAGTTTTACCTTCACCATCAACGTTTAAAGGATCAACAACCGGATATGTAACCTTTAACCAGTTTTCTTGTAAATTATAACTCAACTTCACCAATGCAAGTCTTGGAGCATTTCTCAATGTAATGGCTTCATAAATATTGTTTTCATCATCCCAATAAGCCAACATATACTCACGATCATATTTGAAACCATGTTCATTAATTGGCCATTCATCAACCACTTCGATATATGAGACTGACTTTATTGGAAACACGTATAGCTTAGAAATCTTGCCAATGTAGCGAGGGCGATGAAACCTCAATGTATAAATAAGTTTGTATCTGATATTAAACAAGGTTCTGAGGATGTTAACAGTTGTATTTGGAGTTGGATCATTTGGGGTGAGTTCAAGGAGTTCAACCACCTGAGGAAGGAAAATAAACGCAACAAACAATGTAAGCAGTAAAGTGTAAACAATAATCATTATAATTTATTAATATAGTATCATAAAGTTTAAACATTCAATCGTAAAGGGATTTTGTTGTTCCTTTTCTTTTAAAAGTTGGGTAATTATTAATAATTAGTTCACGCGTACGTAGATTTATTTTTCTATCCACAGTTGATCTCCGTTTCTTATGCCCAAGATCGGAAAAGAAGAGAGAACCCTCTGCATCTTAAAACTCACTAAAACTATTATATAATAATAGTATCCAGCTTTATGCCAATAACCATATGGTAAATTTTAAAATTTAAATCAAATTTGCAAGCAGCAACAGGTATATGAGCTGAGCATTGAGTCTTGACTCTTGAAAGTTGAGATGTGAGTTGAGTGGTGGAAGATTTTTAGTGAGGAAACTATGTGGACGTCGCAATTGCTCAAAAGACCTACATTAAAATTGTTTACATATGGTGATGAGTGATGATGTACATTCACACGGTAATTAAAGCCAGTTTCGTGTACCAGGGTCTACCGAAGGATCATTCCAATTTCCATTTCAGTAATCGGTCCCATATTTTGTTTGTCTACTATCTAGTAATTACGGCCTCTACTTTTCGTACGAGATATTCTTAGGGTATGCACATTGCATGCTATAGTGCATAGAGTATGCTAGGGGAATTGTGATGAATGGCTAAGCTGTCGGACGATAGAATTACAACGTTCCGAAGCGATGAATCGAGCCTTTCAGAATCCAAATTTCACCATTGCTGAAGTCTTATAGCGGTAGACTGTTGAGTAATTTGTAGATGATTTATTCTAATAGAAAGCTATGCTGTTCGATTACTGCACTACGTTCTAACCTTGTATCATTCTACCAAGAGATTGAGTATTCTGGAAGAAGCTTGATTCATTTCCCCTTCTTTGTAGCCTATAATTCAATTACTAGTCTCTTATTATCCCAGTTGATGAACATGGGAAACTCTTTGTATATGCTTCTTTTGCAATGAAACTCGGTTCTTTTTTCATCTTCCGAATCCGATACAGCAAAAGTTTGTTTATGCTGAGAAGCACAACGACACATGAAGCATGCGCTTTGTTGTCGAAATGAAAGAAATCCACAACATAACTTATACAGGGACTTTCGCTCCCAATAATGATGGAAAAAATGATTGTTCAAAAATTTTTGAAACCTTTTCTTTAGGAGCTTTTTGTTGCTTTCAACTTGTTTTTATTGATAACGAATAAACATGTCCAAGGCTACTGATGATTCAAGAATCACTGAAGGTTCAAAAACCACACAGGATTCAAGGATTACTGATACTACAAATGAATCAAAAAACACATATACTACTGATGGCTCAAGACTTCCCGATCAATCTGCTCCACTACCAGGGTTAGGACAGACCCAAAGCTCAACCAGTAGTGTTGATAGTGCTTTACCAAGCTTTAGAGCTGACGAACCAATCGATGAAGGTGAAGTTCAGAGATATTTGACTCGTGTTCAAAGTAGGGTTCCAGTCATGGAGATGACCCAAACTCTGGAAACTAGAAGAATGACATTCAAACAGCTGGTTAAAGAACCATCAACAAAGAAATACTTTATCATCTTGAGTGTCATTGGGATCATGTTTTTGGTTTTGGTAACTTGTATTGTGTCCTATATTTTTGGTGTTGTGTTCCATGCTACAAAGAGATTACAAAACTTCAAAGTTCTGGCTGTTGATTTTGATGGTGATATGATTGGCCAGCTGTTGAATCTTGCTTATGAAGGTGCTAAGGGTCCAAGCTTTTTGCACTTTGAATTTGTGAATGGTACGTATTCAAAGCCAGAAGAATTACAACATCAAGTATTTGCAGGCCATTATTGGGCTGCTATTTATGCATCCAAGGGTGCTACTGAAAGACTCCTTGGTGCTCTTGATAACGAGACACTTGCCGCAGACTATGATCCTAAACAAGCGTTGACTTACATTTGGAACCAAGCACATTATTCTTCTGTTGCAGACTCTGTCATCCAAGAAGTTTTGGAAGCTGTTCCAACCATTATGCAAACGATCTTTATTCAAGGATATGCTCCAACATTATACCAGAAATTCCTTGCAGGTAAAGAAGACATTTCTTCCAAGATCCTTGCCGCTTTTTTGAATCCAATCGGTATCACAGAGTGGAATCTACAACCAACTCCACAATTAGAAAGTATGCTATACAACACAGTTATTATGGTCCTTTCAAGTTTGATTATGTTTTTCTTCATGATGGGTACACATATGGTTAGTATTGAGCTACAAGTTTACGGTAAATTCCCTATGAGACTTTCCTTTTTAATTAGACACGGTTTTGCTGTTTTATTTGCATTCTTACTCTCTTTGTTATACTCCGGTGCTATTTGGTGGTTCAGAGAAGGATGGGACGTTAATGGCAATCAGTTTGTGTTGACATGGATGACATTCTTCCTGATGATGGTTGTTAACTTTTTGCTATTTGATTGCATGGCTTGCTTCTTCCCAATTGCCAGTTTCTCAGCGATTGTTTTAACTTGGATCATTATTAACGTCATGTCTTCTATTATTCCATTGCCATTAACACCTGGGTTCTATCACTGGGAAGCCTGTTTGCCAATGTTCAACACATACAATTTACTGGCTAACATTTGGTCTAAAGGTGCCTCGAAGATGGCTTATCGTGCACTACCAATCATGTTCAGTTGGTTGATTGTTGCACTGGCTTTGAACATCAAGGGCCATATGAACAGATGTAAGAAGGCTGGTGGTATCCCAGTGGCTGAAGAAGACATGAAGAAGGTTATGAGTGAAGTTTGATTCACAGCTACGACTACTTCTCTAAGGACCCAATATTACATTAATCAACCTAATATTCAAATATATAATACCTTATCTCAGATATTTAATATAATACCAATTTAATATGACAACACTTTGTAGAGTGGATGATTATACTTTATTACTATTAGTGATACGCATACAATGTCTCTTTGTTTCTTTAGTTTATTAACACTTCACTTTAGCCGCCAGGATCTATGTTGAAAAACATCAAAACAAAACAAAACATCATGAACAATCCACACCAACCAGTAACAGACTAAACAGCGGTTAGATTCAGAGTGTCACTATGTCAAAGTTCAGACCTCCAACACGCTCGTCACCAACCAAGATGTCGTCAACTCCAGAGTTATTACAGCTACACAATGAATCCTTTCACAGTGACAATAATAACAACAATGATGACATGGCAAACTCCTCATTCATATCACAAGCAACAACAACAGCAGCTGGATCATCAAAACTTTTACATCCATCATATTTCAACCTCAAAATTCAATTACACTACCAGTACTTGGTCAAGTCGCTTCCAATTCTGATCATCTTGATCCCATCAATTTTGGCAATCTTCTTCCCACAAGAAATAAAACTAGGTGCTTTGAAAATCGGTGATGAATCCAATAACCCTTCAAACATTGTGATTGATCTATTCTCTATTCTATTGATTTGTTGGATAATCAAGTTTTTGTTGGATTGGCCTTGGAAGTGGTACCTTCAGATCAATGGCATAAAATCAAGATTAGAAGCCATATTGGAAAACATTGAAACATTTGAGCATAATGAACAAGATGTAAAAGAACGAGATGCTTTTAGAAAAACCATGTTAAAAGATATTCGAGTTTTGAAGATTCAACATCTTCTTGCATTGATATGTTGTATCTTAACACCATTCATTTGTGGCTTGATTTTATTGAATGCAAGATCTTATATTGGAATCATGGCTGATAATGATACAAATGTTGTCTTTTCAGATTTAAATATTGGTATTTTCATTAGTTGTGGATTGATAAGAGTGGTGATCCAAATCTCAGAAGCCATACAACAATCAACAGCATCCATTGAATTGAAAACAGAAAAATATTTGCTGCAAAAATATTCCCTTTATGATATAAAGACAAATCAGCAAAACAATAATTCATCAGCCCAAGTTGACATGGAAGGAGACTTTGTTAATGAAAAGTTTGTTCTATTGCAAGACAAAATTGATGGTTTAACTCAAATTGTTCAAATCTTGAAGAATAAACACCTGCAACAATCTCAACAACTTCAGCAGTACCAACAGCAACAGAAATCTTCGCAACAATCACTCCAGACTCATTTCAAAATATTGGAAAAGGAAATTGTGCAAATCAACAGTAAGATGGAGCAAATTGCAAACGATAGCCAACCACATCTGACTTCACTTCATGGGATTCTTCAATCACATTCCTCACTGTCACCACAATCACAACTTAATCTAATCGCATCCAAGCAAAAACAGTCACAGCAACAATTATTCTCACCACATCAAAGAAATCAACACCTGTTTGACAATCAGTCAATTTCATCAATAGATAGGTTCAAACAAATGTTACCGGTATTGGAAGAAATTCAACAAAACCAACAAGGAATACACAGTTACCAGCATTATCCAGAATCCAAACCTATTGTTCAGTACGTTCTTGCTTTCCCCGTGGTTATCACTAATGTCGTTTGGAGCATCGGTAGTTATATTCCACTAACCATGCTAAAAATCATCTATTCTATCCTACTCACTATTTTCCAGCAGCTTTGGAACATCCACGAGAATACAGAGCAAAATAATTATAACGAAGCCCATCATCTTGAGGAACTTTAACACTCCAATCAATCAATACTCTATTAATTAGCTTAATGAATAACATGTCATCTTTTATTATCAAGGGTTGTTTTAGTTGTCGATGTAAAGGTTTTTTTTTAAAAACCAAGTGTAGTCAACAATCACAACAAAAGGAATAATAAGGAATAAAACCACAACAGAAACAACCCACCAAGAAGATGTCTGGTTATAATGGTTATGGCAATGGGAATTCCTACCAGCCTTACAATGGCCAGGGAAATGAGAACCGTAATGGAATGTATTACGAAGAAGATACCAAGTCAGATGAAGCCATTCTATACCACATCAAATGTATCGAGCGCTCCAACTATTCAAAAGATCTAAACAAGACAGAAATCGCAGCCATTTCATATCACGTCAAGAACATTGTTGAGGCTACCAAGGCCATCCAAAAGTTTCCAACTAAAGATGAAGTGGAGTTTTTCAAACACACAACCGCTAATGTTAAGCTACGTCAAGCTCTTGAAACTCCTGATGTGCAACTTGGATTACGACTACAAGAGTTGTTATCTGCTGATGATGGGATTGTCCCTATATTTGATACAGTGTTGAATGTCGCAGATGTGCATATGGTTGACATCCCAGACGACGATCCCATAATGGAAAAATTCCTGGCTGATTCGTTGTACTTTGTTCCCCCATTTCCTGAAGCTACTTATAATTTGGATGAGATTGGTAAGACTGCTGCTGGTATTTCAAATTTGGCTGAGATTGGAAGATCATACTTGAATCAGTTTATAACAAATATGTTACTTGAAAGATTTTACAATTTTGATATTTCCAGAATCAAAAGATACACACAATCAAACAAATTGTTTGCACACTGGGCTAGACTTTATGAATTCTCACAAATCACCATGTCTCCTTCCGACATCTTTTTAGGTTACTGTGGTGGTTTATCAATTGCAGACAGTGCAATTTTAGATGAATGGATTACGATTCTAATTGAGCCATTGCTGGTCCAGTTTGAGGACTTTGGTGTCATCAGTCCTAAAATTCAACAAGAAATCCAACAAGAACTTCACCATGTCTATTACAGAACCATTTACTCCAGTTCACACCCGATACGACCTATCCATATTGTTCAAGCACTACTAGGTGATTTGAGTCTTGGTGTTACAAGCTCACAACAAATTAGTGAAGCTGAATTAAAAGTTGCACAAGCCATCATGAACAACCCAATTGTCAAAGCAAAGGCCAAGAAGAAATTGGAAGA
Source organism: Liangdongia berthetii (assembly GCA_030564525.1). Lineage (NCBI taxonomy): Eukaryota > Fungi > Ascomycota > Saccharomycetes > Phaffomycetales > Wickerhamomycetaceae > Liangdongia > Liangdongia berthetii. The sequence goes on along the minus strand of JAJLVX010000145.1, from coordinate 8,617 downwards.
AACAAGATTGGATTACCTAGGTGGCTCAAAATTAAACAGACTCAACATGTACAAGTCTTCTAAAAATCCAAATGTCAGCATCACTCCAACATACAGTTACTACAACACTGCTAAATTAAATTCAGCACCACTACCAACCTCTCAGGGTATGAGTTCAGCAGTAGCGACACCTCCTCCATCCATTGCTAGACCCCTACCAGCTAGTGACATCAGATACGAAGCTGCTGTTCAACCGAGAGTCAACACTGGTATGTACGATACTGCAACTGGGCTGCCAACCAGTTCTGTACAAAGAGTTACAATTGATGGTGTTTCTGCAGAGTTTGACTTGTCTCGAGTGGAACTTGCGCCATTTGTGGAGGATGCTGATATTGACAAGATGGCGAAGGAAAAGGTTAATTTGAGATTGAGTAAACAGGGCATGCCACATGCTGATTACAGAACTGCAAAATTGGCTAGCGGTGATATTGAAGTGACATGTTGGATCAATGGTGCTCCTGTTTGTAGAAGTACCAGTACCAACAAGAAGAAGGCTGGTCAAATGATTGCTCAGCATTTGATGTACAACTTTGAAAGATTGTGGCCTATATTCGCAAGAGGTGCACCATTCACCCCGATCACTGAATGAAAAGAAAATAATATGTTAACTAATGCTATTAAAATGTATATGCTTTAGCTCTTTTAAAATAAAGATAGAAATGAATTCATGAATTTTGTATTTTTTTATATTCCTCGAACGAGAATCGAATGGACGTCAGTTTTGAGTTGAAGAATTTCTAGGATCACCAAAACCAAAATCTCTTTACACAGCGGCTAACTGAAAACAACAAACAGTTATTGACCTGGTTGAAAATATCACAGCAGCTAAACCCATCATACTCAAAATAATTTCATATTCACATTCTTTTCGTTTTGAGTTGAACAAGTTTCAAGTTTGTTTGTTCAGGATAAGTAAGGGCTTGACATAGGATGTATGACGACGAAGACTACATAGCGCCAAAGATCACAGAAGAAGATGTGAAGGAGCTCATCACAGACGTCAGCAGGGAGAAGTTCCAAACTATACAACACAAGTTTACAGCTGATAAGATTGCCTCCATCGCATACCATACTGCCACTTTGGTCAATTCCCTTGATAACATTAAACACTTCCCAAGAAGGCATGATGTCGAGGTGTTCAAACAAACAACGAGGGATATGAACTTGTTGTCAGCTTTGCAAGATTCACACATTGATTTGGGTCTATTTTTGAAGGAATTGGATGCTGAAAGAAAGTTGCCAATTTTTGATGTGATTTTAGATGCTGCAAAGACTGGTAACAACGATTTTGATGATGATGATCCAATATTCACAACGTTTTTGGAAGAGAGTATACATTTCATCCCAGATCTACCATATGTCAATGAAGAGGTTTTCAATGAGATGAACACTGCAAATTTGGTGGAACTTGGTAAGTCTTATTTGAATGATTTTTTTTCAAAGATGCTTATGGAAAGATTTTATCATATTGAGATTAGAAATATCAAACTATACACATCGTGCAACAAATTATTTACACATTGGGCGAAACAATATGAATTTGTTGGTTTTGAAGAACCCCCAGAAGAAGTTTTTTATGCATATGCTGGAGCATTATCATTGACGGATAAGTTAGTATTGAATGATTGGATCACCATTTTGGCTGAACCGTTATTAGTCCAATTTGAAAACATGAGGGGGTTGAATTATAAACTACATGAGCAACTAGAGCAAAAACTTCCTGGTGTCAAATTCAGAACTATATATTCAAGTACACACACAAGACCAGTTCTAGTTGTTCAAGCCATTCTTGGTGATTTAATATTAGGTACTTCAAGTTCTGCATCTGGTAACGAAGCTGAGTTGAAAGTCGTAAAGACAGTTTTGGATAATCCAATTGTTATGGACAAAGGAAAGAAGAAGATGGCAGCGTTGATGGGCAATTATTACGGTTCTGATTCTCGTAAGAATCCATCATCTTCAACACAACGTGCATTAATGTACACATCTCCAGCGTACAATTACCATTCCTTATGTCATGACATTGGTTTGAAATCCACTGCCATTGTGCCAAGCTCTATTGTTCCTCAAAGACCAAACCCAATGCATGATATTAGATTTGCTGGTGATCTATCAAGAAGTCTTGTATCCATACCAGCAGCAGCAGCCGCATCTTCTTCTTCGGTTGTTCGTACTGGGCAATACGATACAGCTACTGGTTTACCAATCAGTTCAGTCCAAACAGTTAACATTGATGGTGTTCCTGCAGAATTTGACATTACCAAGATTGAGCAGGCTCCATATTTGGAAGATTCTGAGATTGACAAGATGGCTAAAGGTATGGTTAACTTGAGATTGAGTAAACAAAACATGAAGGCTGCAGATTACAAGACGGTGAAGTTGGATTATGGTGAGATTGAAGTCACTTGTTGGATCAATGGTATCCCAATTTGCAGAAGTGTTTCCACCAATAAAAAGAAGGCTGGTCAAATGATTGCTCAACACTTGCTTCATAATTTTGAAAGATTCTGGGAAATATTTGCAAGAGGTATTCCATACCGCCCAGTTGCTGACTGATTATGGTTGATAAAATAGTGCTATAGATAAAGAGAGAATAATGGTTATTATTATTTCAGAACTGCTAGGTGTTTTTACTTGTATGATTAATGTATGATTTGGTTATTATTTTTTTGTAAAAGTCTGCGTTGGAGAATCGAACAGGGGGCTGTATTTGACAAAGAGAACAACACACTGTTCACAAAAGAAGAGCACTGGGATGATTTACAAAGAGCGGTTTCAGATATTATTGTCCAATGATATCTGATTAATCCAGCGCCCTGCTCAGCTTTCTCTTCCAATGTCTTTTATGAGTATTCGTTGTTTTGCTTGATTTTGTTGTATCGCTTCAAAACAAAATGAAACAACAATTAAACCCACTACTAAATACAACAAAAAAACCAGCCAAACAACAACATCACACAGACCCAATACAAGATCAATCTGTATCATTTCATATTGTTTCATTGGTTTATCGTCTACACTATCAAAACCATATACCGCCAGCTCATTCATTCAATTGGTCTTAGTTTCAATAAGTGGAGTCGATGAGACCAAGATGTACAACCACGATGATAACCAGAATAAACTTATAACACAGGGAGATATCACCACATATATTCAGGATATTGAGCGCTTTGAAGCACAGAAGTCAGTGAACGTGCTCACACCTGATAAGATTGCTTCCATATCTTTCCACACAAAAACATTGATCAATTCCCTTGATAATGTGAGATGCTTTCCACGAAGAAGCGATGTGGAATACTTCAAGCAACGCACACATGACACCAATCTACTATATGCTTTACAAGATTCATATGTCGACTTGGGAATTTATCTAAAAGAACTATATGTTGAGAATAAAATCCCGATATTTGATAGCATAATGAATGCTCAGAACGCAGGAACCCAGCTAATACAAGATGATGACCCAATAATGACAAAGTTTTTAGAAGAAAGTGTTTATTTCATCCCGCCATTGCCTGAATTCAGACAAGATCTACAAGAGATTAGTGAAAGTAGAGTTGGGTTACAAAACTTGATTCAAATTGGAAAATCATATTTGGATCAATTCTTTTCCAAAATTCTTCTTGAAAGATTTTATGATCTGGAAATCAAAACTATTAAAATTTATACATGCTGTGACAAGATTTATGCACATTGGGGTAGAATGTATGAATTCACTGATATAATGATTCCTCCACAAAATATATTTTATGCTTATGTTGGTACTTTGTCCCTAGATGATCGACTGGTTTTGAATGATTGGATTACCATATTGGTGGAACCATTACTTACACAGTTTGGTAACATGAGAGGGTTGAATTATAAGTTACATGAAGAACTTGAAAAAATTTTACCTGGCGTGAAATTTAGAACAATTTATTCCAGTACCCATACGAGACCCATTTTTGTTGTACAGGCCATCTTGGGGGACTTAATATTGGGTACATCAAGCTCAGCTTCCACAAATGAAGCAGAATTAAGAGTTATCAAAGCAGTGCTAGAGAACCCAATAGTGATAAGAAAAGGTAAGAAAAAGAATGATGAATTGATGGGTATTCATTCAGATTCACGTAAAATGCAATCGGTTTCAAACCAACGTGCAGTAATGTATTCATCACCGGCATACAGATATTATACCATGAACAAAGATCTTGGAATCAACCAAGGGAATTATTCTTCAAGTTCAATAAGTAATTCTACACTACAACACTCATTGCAAGATGTGAGATATGCGGGGGATTACAGAGTCAATCATAGTGTTGTCGCATCAACAGCACCAAATCCAACCCCTACAACTGGTCAATATGATACAGCTACTGGGTTACCAATGAGTTCAGTGCAGATTGTCAAAATCAATGGTGTTGAATCAGAAGTTGATCTTTCTAGGGTTGAATTAGCACCGATTCTTGAGGATTCTGAGCTTGATATGACTTGTAAGGAGAGAATCAATGTGTGTTTAAGTCAAGTCTTACATTTTGCAGCAGCAGAATATAAAACTGCAAAGTTAAACAGCAGTGAAATTCAGGTTGTTTGTTGGATAAATAGTGTTCCAATTTGCAGATGCGTATACACAAACAAGAAGAAAGCTGGTCAAATGATTGCTCGTCATGTGTTGAATAATTTCGAGAGATTTTGGGAAATGTTCGCTCCTGGTATTCCTTTCCCTGGTGGTGAGTTCTAATGTCTTGAATGCATTTTGGCTTCACTAATGCTAAATTACGTGTCATGTTACGTCTTTTAATTTTTTTTTTGTTTACAAGAAGAATAATGAATGCTTTGTATATTGCCTTTAATCTTGTATTGTTTCATCTTCATTTAATTCAGTTGCAATGTCATGGTCATCATTATCCAGCTTCTGTCTTTTATTATCATTCGGCTCTTCACTTTCAGCTGCCCTTTTATTTTTATTTTCTTCTCTTTCTTCAGCATCAGCAGCAGCTTTCATGAGTAAATCCTTGAAAATAAATGGCACTTGTTCTTGTAGAGGATATAGTGATACCAACCCAGCATGATTCTTGTATAAATCTTCAGCAGAATCCGCTTCAATCAATGGTAGCAATATATCGTTTAGTTGTGGTCTCAAATCCGTTAATGCTCGAAGCCTAACAACATCATCGCGTTTATCAGGAGGTGCTATCAAACCTTGATCAATCTGTTGTTCTTGTATCTGTCCAAGAATATCATCAAGTGCATTTATTTTGCAGGATAAGGTAAGGTATTGAAACCTGGTATTGCTATATTGTTTTAGAAGTCTACTGGAACGCTCCTGCGTAGCTTCATAATCCTTCCTTAGCTTATTGTATAGCTTACTATAAAAAATGTATTAATATAGAGGTAAAAGACAGAAGTTGAAAAAATCATAAAAAACGTACTAATATTTCTCGTCTTTCAATAACTCTGTATGATCCATGTTCATTAATCACAATATGAACTCGGTGTTTTCTTTGTGTTCAAACTTCAAATGTTCCTTTTTTCGTTCAAAAAGTTGGTGATAATAAAATGAAATCCGAGGAGTCGGAATTCAGCGCCAGGTACATAGTAGTAACTACAATACTTTACTATGTAAACGGACATTAAATTAACTAAATTAATTCATTGGTTTTGAACAGCCTGTCTTTCATAAAATTCAACAACTTGTGCACTAGAAGTTGCGTCTTCGGTACCTTTATCGTCTCTGATTCTTAGAAATCTAGGGAATCTTAATGAAATCCCACGTCCAAAAACATCTGAACCGGCTTTATAAACAGGACTTAGTGACAAGTCTGCAGTCAACACTTCAAATAACATGGTTGGCTGGAACCAAACATCAGGTTCTGCACTAGGATCATAAGAATAGTAGCTTGGTGCCTTATCAGTTTCAGTTTTGGATAATGTTTCATGTAATGTCTTTAACATTTCATCTGAAAACCCAGTACCAATCTTACAACAAGTTTCAAACTCTTCAGTATCTTGGTTGTATGAGGCCAACAAGAACCCACCATACGTACCAGTTCTCTTACCACGACCATAGTATGCACCAATTACGACTAAATCCAAGGAATCACCAACACCAGCAAGATAATCCTTCTTCAATTTCAACCAAGAGTTACTTCTTTGACTTGGTCTATATGGGTCTGAATCTAAAGTCTTAACCATCAAACCTTCACACCCACTCTTGACTGACTCTTCCAAAAACTGTTGTAGCTCATCAACATCTGAAGTTGATTTACTGGTGGCAAATTGAAATTTACCAGGTGTGACTTTCAATGCTTTATGTAGATATTCTCTTCTCTTTCTCAAGGGTTTATGGATTAAAGGCTTATCATTGTAACATAAAATATCAAATGCAAACAGACACACTTGGACCTTGATTTCATTAGCCTGAACATCTTTTCTCTTTCTAGTGGATAACACTTGGAACGGCAAAATTTTTTGTTCCTCTCTATCCCAAGCAACAGCTTCACAATCCAAAATTAAGGAGGTTGTAGGTTCATCAGGATTCAGGAAACCCTTGACACTATCAATAATATCCGGATATCTTTGCGACATATCTTCAGAATTTCTAGAATACACTCTGACTTCACCATTTGACAATAAATGCACTTGTGCTCTTTCACCATCATATTTAAACTCACAAGTAAATTCTTCACCATTAAATCTATCCAAAACTTCAGAAACAGATTTTGTTGGTTTTGCCAACATAGGTTTCAACGGAATACCTGGCTTTAATGTACAGTACCTGTTTAGATTTAACACACCATGTTCAATTGCAGTTGAGATGATAACTTCATAATTTGGAACTTGGCAAAATGCATCTCTGATCTTTTCTTCAGCCTCAACAAACAATTCTGGTGTCAATGATTTTGAAGATTTACCCTTTTTATGAATTATATCATATGTGACCAAAGCTTTGGCAAGTGAAATCAAAACAGTTTTTTCAGCCAACCCAATTCTCAACTTGGATTCTAGAGATCTAATGAGAAATTTAGCTTCCAAACCTTCCGCTGCAGTAAGCATTCTTTTGATAATGTTAATTTTCTTTTGTTGAGAATCTTTCCCAGAAGCTTGTGCAATAGTTTTCAAGTTTGCAAACACAGTGCCAACATCCAATGGTTTGGGTTTAAACATTGTTGGTTGAACAGATCTTGCCTGCAGAGCAATCAACCCTAAATCACCGGTTTCTCTGTATTTGGATTTGACTTGTTGTGTAGATTTTCCTGTACTCTCACTGATGGTTTTGATCAAGATGGTTTCACCTAAACCTAGTTCTAAGCCTTCATAATCTGGACCTAATCTGTTGATGAATAAATATGTAACTGGGATCAAGTCTTTTGGGTTTGTTTCCAACACTTTTAAGAAGAAATCAGAAGTGTATTGAATAATTTCTAGTCTCTTTGAAGTTTGCTCAATGTTACCAAATACTTCAACAACAGCAGCATACGGAATTGGTTTTGAACTGGTTAGTTTTGTAGATAATTTTTTGTCTTCAATCTTGGATAATTTCAAAATTTCCTTCGCATCAGCCATATCTTTCTTTTCAGTTTCAGAATCATACTCCAGATCATCATGATCAGAGTTGACAATATCTTCCTTTTGATAAGTAGCCTCTTCCATTTCTACATCTTGTTCAATCTTTTCAGTAGCCTTTGGTTTCTCCTCTTTACGCTCCCTAGAGGAACTCTTGGTTTTTTGCTTCTTGACTGGAGAAGAGCTTCTTGAAGAGCTTCTTGATGATTTATTCGATGTCACTTTGCGTTTCTCTGGTGTAGGAGCATCTGTTTTGATATCTTTTGTAGGTTCGTCTGTATCATCTTTTTTAGCTTGCTTTTGCTTTGAAAGCATTGAAAAGATGTCTCTTTGACCAGCCATAATAGTTGTTCTGTTTTGTATCAATCTAGTTGTTGAAGGTGAAGAATAACGTATCAAGGGTGACCGAATTGGAGCTGTGTGAATATATTTGGCGCACACTAAACAATGCTTAACCACAGTGTTTAACATCAACGAAGTGTAAACAGTTTTTCTTAAATTCTTCATCTTGGAAAACCCGTTTTGAGTACCGTTATAACTTGCAGGTGAACATAAACACCGGTACTTTCGTGTTTATACTAATCAAAAGCGTGTTTAAATGATGTTTAATGGTGGTGATTCGTGTATTTATATTGAATGAGCCATACTAAACACTTTACAACTTGTTTGAACACTGCTGTTTTGGTTTTGTTTCAGGATTTGGTTGATTATTGCCTAATATAGTAAACTTCCGAATATGGATATTTTAAAAATGTTTTTTTTTTTTTTTTTTTTTGAAGTTGATTAATAAGAAAAGAAGCAGACAGAATAGTTTAACACAAGAAAGAATTATCGGGGTGGAGAGATCTGTTGTATTATTATTGTTGTTCTTGTTGTTGTTACTATTTATTGTTATTTATTTATACACATTGCATTTGAATTATTTCGTCATATATTTTGTTTTCACTACATTTGTTTTCATTCTGATTTGATATTAAACTATGGCTAACAAGAGAAGACCAAAGAAGGCCAGACTGCCTTACAAAAGATA